>PVKE010017426.1:0-12021 GCA_004027555.1 Craseonycteris thonglongyai
AAAAAAAAAAAAAAAAAAAAAAAGACCACATCAACTACAACAAACACCTCAAGATCCAATGCTACTCCAAAACGATATGAAAAATTCTTTAGAAAATAAACCTATAGACTTGGAAGCAAATAATCTAAGTGAAACAGTATACAGGGCTACAATTCTCAAGACACTCAGAGAGCCCAGTAAATGCTGGCAAAGTACCCAGACACAGTTTAAATGACATGAATAAGAAAATTTCTGATCAAAATGAATATTTACCAACACAATTGAGAAGTTAGAGCAGAACCAAAAGAAACTCCTTGAAATGAAAGGCATAATGGGAAAGCTGAGACAAGAACTAACCAGCATAGGAAACAGGGCTGACCAGCTAGAGGAAAGAGTTAGTGTCATCAAAGATAGAAACATGGAAATTTCACAGATAGAAGAAGAGATATGAGAGTCAAGAGAAATAAAAGAGCTCTGCGAGAACTATCTGACTCCATTAGAAAACGTAACATTAGAATAATAGGGGTACTAGAAGGAAGTGAGTTGTAATCCTCTCAGAGCCTTTTAAAGCAAATAGTCGATGAGAAACTTCCTAATGTATGGATAGAACTTGAACCCCAAAGTCAAGAGGAAAACAGGGGCCCTAGTTACCCAGACCCTAGCAGAACTTCTCCAAGGCACACTATTCTGAAGATGACAAAAAATAAAGACAAAAAAAGAATCCTCAAAGCTTTCTGGGGGAAGATAGGTGATAGATAGATAGATGATAGATAGATAGATAGATAGATAGATAGATAGATAGATAGATAGATAGATGGTAGATAGATAGATAGATAGATAGATAGATAGATAGATAGATAGATAGATAGATACTTTCTCAGAAAAACCTATCAGGCTGTCATCAGACTTCTCAGCAGAAACTCTGAAATCCAGAAGAGAGTGGAGCCCAATATTCAATAATTAAAGAGAGAAATTTTCAGCCAAGAATAAACTATTCAGCAAAATTAATCTTTAGATATGAAGAAGGAAAAAAGACCTCTTCAGACATACAGAAGCTAAGGGGATTCTTCAGTGCAAGGCCAGAATTCCAAGAACACTGAAGGAGGCTATTTGCCTTGAATCAAGATGTCAAAATAAATGAAGAAAAGTTGGGATAACCAAAAAATAAAAAGAAAGTAAGAAATGGATAGAGAAAATCTTCATATATCAATCATCAGCCTAAATATAAATGGACTGAATTCACCAATAAAAAAGCACAAAGTAGCAGAGTGGATTAAAAAACAAAATCCAACCATATGCTGTCTGCAAGAGACTCACCTAACCCACAAGGACAAATATAGTCTCAGAGTGAAAGGGTGTAAAACAATATTCCAAACAAATGGCATTTAGAGAAAAGGAGGAGTGGCCATACTGATTTCTGATAAAATAGACATCAGGATAAAAAATGTAGATAAGAGATAGAGATGGACATTTCATAATGATAAAAGGGATAATACATCAAGAAAAAAAAGACATTTATCAATACATATGCCCCTAACCAGGAAACAACAAAATTTATAAAGCAATTACTTACAGATCTAATAGGATAATTTGACAAATACACAATTATAGCAGGGGACTTAAACACCCCCTTGAGAACAATGGAATGATCATCCAAGCAGAAAATAAATAAGGTAACTGTATCCTTAAATGACAAATTATAGGAATTTTACATAATTGACATTTATAGGACACTCCATCCTGCAACACAAAACTATACATTTTATTCTAGTGCATATGGAGCATTTTCAAGGACAGACCATATCCTGGGATAAAATTCCAGCCTCATCAAATGTAAGAATGTTCGAATTATTCCAAATGTATTCTCAGACCACAAAGCTTTGAAATTGGAGATCACTGAAAAAGGAAAGCAGAAAACATCACATCTATGTGGAGATTGAACAACATGCTATTAAAACATTACTGGATAAAAGAAGAAATAAAACAAAAGATTAGAAAATTATAGAATTAAATGACAAGAAAAGTATGACACACCAAACTTCTGGGATGCAGTGAAAAGATTAATAAAATGGAAATTTATATCATTACAGTCCTGTCTCAAGAAACAAGAAAATTACAAGTAAACATCCTAACATCCCATCTTAAAGAACTAGAAAAAGATGAACAAAGGAACCCCAAATCCAGCAGAAGAAAAAAACTAATAAAAATTAAAGCAGAACTTAATGAAATTGAAAACAGAAAAACAATAGATAAAATCAATGCAACAAATAGGTGGTTCTTTGAAAAAAATCAATATAATTGACAAACCACTGGCTAAGCTTACCAAAGGACAAAGAAAAAAACACATATATCCAAAATCACAAATGGTATTGGGGAAATACAAACAATCACAAGAAATTATTATGAAAGACTTTATGGTACCAAATTTGACAGTCTAAAGGAAATGGACAAATTTCTAGAAACATAGTTTACCTAGACTGAACCAAGAAGAACTGAATAACTTAAATAGACCAATCAACAGTACAGAACTTGAAACAACTATCCAAATCTACCCAAAGATGAAAGTGCTGGAGTTCATGGTTTTACTAATAAGTTTTATCAAGCATTCAAAGAAGAATTAAGGCCCATCCTCCTCAGACAACTCTAAAAAATTCCAGATGAGGCAATACTACCCAACTGGGAAAGATAATACCAAAAAGGAACATTATAGACCAATCTCCCTGATGAACAGAAATGCAAAAATCCTAAACAAAATATTAGCAAACAGACTACAACAATGCATTAAAAAGATAATTCATTATGATCAAGTGGGATTCATTCCAGGGGCACAAGGATGGTTCAACATATGCAAATCAACCAATGTAATTCAGCACATAAACAGAATAAAGGACAAAAAACATGATTATCTCAATTGATGTAGAAAAAGCATGTGACAAATACAACCCCCATTATTATCAAAACACTAAATAAAATGGGAATTGAGTGAAAATAACTCAGCACAATAAAGGCCTTATATGACAAAGCCTCAGCAAATACTATGTTGCATGAAGAAAAGCTGAAGCCTATTTTCCTAAAATCAGGTATAAGACAGGGATTCCCCCTGTCACCACTGCCATTCAATATAGTGCTGGAAGTTCTAGCTAGAGCAATCAGGCAAGAGAAATGAATAAAATGTATTAGAATTGGGAAAGAAGAAGTCAAACTGTCACTCTTTGCAGATGACATGATTCCTTATATAGAAAACTCTAAAGATTATCAGAAATCTATTACAAACAATAGACAAGTACAGTAAAGTTACAGGATATAAAATTAATGTAGGGAAAGCCAGGATGGCTCTGTGAGTTAAGTGCTCGCTTTGAAGCTCCCAGAACCAAGGATCAAATCCCGGTTCTGGCCCAGGTGGACCCATATGCTGTACTGGGGTGTGCTTCCCGAATGTGGTGAGGCCCCCAGTTCAGTTCAAAAAAGAAATAAAAACAAAACAAAATTAATATACAAATTCAACTGCATTTTTGTATGCCAACAATGAAACTTCAGAGAGATCAGAAAATACCATCCCTTTGTCACTGAAAAAAAAAAATATAGGAATAAATCTAACAAAGAAGAGAAGGACTTACACACTGAAAACTATAATACTTTTTTAGAAGAAATTTAAGAAGAAAAATAAATGGAAAGATATTCTGTGTTCATGTATTGGAAGAATCAACATAGTGAAAATGACCATATCATCCAAAGAAATACATAGATTCAACACAGTTACCATCAAAATCCCACAGACTTTCTTTCAAGAAATAGATTTTTAAAATCATCAAATTTGTATAGAACCACAAAAGACTCTGAATCACCAAACATATCCTAAGAAAAAAGGATAAAGCTGGGGGAATCTATCACTGCCGGACTTTAATCTGTATACAAATCCTCAATAGTCAAAACAGCTTTTTATTGGCAGAAGAACAGATACACAGACCAATGGAATAGAATTAAAAACCCAGAAATAAACCCACAAGTATATGGACAGATTATTTTCAACAAAAGAGCAAAAATATACAATGCAGAAATAAAAGCCTCTTCAGTAAATTGTGCTTGGAAAATCAGAAAACCACATGCAGAAGACTGAATGTGAACTGTGATCTGTCACCACATAAAAAAATTAACCCAAAATGAATTAAAGACTTCAAAAAAAAAAAAAGACCCAAAACAATGAATTGCATAGAAGAAATCATTGGTACTAAACTCATAAATCTGAGGTTCAGGGAGGACTTTAAAATCCTGACCTTAATGGCAAGGAAAGTAAAAGCAAAAATAAATAAATGAGACTTTATCAAACTAAAAAGCTTCTGTACTGTAAAGGAAACCATCAACAAAGAAAAGAGGCAACCAACCATTTGGGAGAAAATATTTGCAAATAGTACCCTCAATTAGGGGCTAATATCAAAAATATACAAAGAACTTTTACAACTCAACAACAAAACAAAGCAAGCAATCCATTTAAAAAGGGGCAAAAGACCTATTCAGACACTTCTCTCATAAAGACATACAAATGACCAACAGATATGTGAAAAAATGCTCAACATCACTAGCAATTAGGGAGCTGAAAATTAAAACAATAATGAGATATCATCTCACACCTGTTAAAATGGCTATAATAAAAAAGACAAGAAACAACAAATCCTGGAAAGTCTGTGGAGAAAAAGGAACTCTCATACACTGCTGGTGGGAATGTAAATTGGTGCAACCACTATGGAAGGCAAAGTGGGTGAAAAGGGGGGGCTGGGGGAGAGGAGTTAGGAATGGGCACCAGATACATGGTGATGGAGGGAGAGCTGATTCCGGATGTTGAGCACATAATGTAATACGTAGATGATGTAATGTAGAGTTGTATACCTGGAAACGTTGTAATTGTTACCAACCAATATCACCCCAATAAATTTAACAAGAAAAGTTTATCCCTAAGTATTTTATTCTTTTTGTTTTGATCTCAAAAGTTATCGTTTCTCTCATTTCTTCTTCTGAATTTTTGTTGTCTGTATAAAAAAAAAGCATGGATTTTTGTACATTGATTTTGTATCCTGCAACTTTATTGTATTTATTTATTATTTGTAATGGTTTTCTGGTGGCGTTTTTAGGGATTTCTATATAAAGGATCATGTCACCAGCAAAAAGTGACAGTTTAACTCTTCATTCCCAATTTGGATAGCTTTTGTTTCTTTCTACTGACTGATAGCACTGGTTAGAATGTCCAGCATTATGTTGAATAACAATGGGGACAGGAGACATCCCTGTTTTTTTCCTGGTTTTAGAAGAAAAGGTTTCAGTTTGTTCCCATTAAATATGACATTCTCTGAGGGTTTGTCTTATATGGCCTTTATTATGTTTAGGTTCTTTTTTTATATACACTTATTAAGTGTTTTGATCATAAATGGATATTGTATCTTGTTGAATGCTTTTTCTGCATCATTTGATATATTCCTATGTTTTTTATCTTTCATTTTGTTAATGTGTTGTGTTATATTGATATATTTGCATATGTTTTTTTTTAAGATTTTTTTTTTTGACAGACAGAGAGAGACAGAGAGAAGGGGGAGGTCCCAAAGTAGTCTCCATAGTTGTATGTAATCAGTTTTCAACATGGTTTAATTCCACACAGGTGGGTGGGGGCTGTGCAAGGTAGAAACTGGGCTGAGGGACTCCTGCATGGGAGGAATGCCTTCTCAAGCCAGGAACCAAATGGGGTGGGGAGGTCGTTAACCAAATTGGGGACCTTCTGCACAGGAAGCACTTCTCAGTTCAGCACATGTGTCTGCACAGGCTGGGGTCAGGATTCAATCCTCGGTCCCTGCTACTACAAAGTGAGCACTTAACCCATTGAACCATCTCGGCTTCTCCTTTGCTTTTTTTATTCCCTTCAGTTATTTTAGTTTGATGGTGTTTATCTTCTCTCTCTCTCTCTCTCTCTCTCTCTCTCTCTCTCTTCCACTTTTCATTATATACCCCAGTTTTAATTTTTTTTCAGTGGCTACCATGAAATATCTATATAAAAGTTTCATATATGCAGTGGTTCCTTCTCTTAAAGATGCTTCTTATCTCCACTCTCTTTGGAAGTTTAAACCTTTATTTCTTCTGTTTTTATGCTTTTGTTGTTTCAGTTTATCCCTATTTACTTTTACTTTTAGTTTCAAGTTCAATCACCGTCTTCAGTATTTCTTAAAATGCTGACCTTGTGCTGGAGAATTCCTTCTGTTTTTGTATGTCTGAAAAGGTCTTTATCCCCTCTTGATATCTAAAGGATAACTTTGTTGGATAGGGGATTCTTGGCTGGTAATTTCTCTTCTTTAATACTTTGAATACTTTTTTCCACTCTCTCCTGGCTTGTAGAGTTTCTGCTGACAAATATGATGACAGTCTGATGGACCTTCCTTTATAGGTTACAGTGTTCTTGTTTTGTTTTGTTTTCTTTTGTTTCTGGCTGCCTTCTTTTTTTGTCTTTGACCTTTGACATATTCAGTATAATGTGCCTTGGAGAAGGTCTGCTAGGATTTAAGTAGCTATGGGTCCTGTTTTTTTTCTTGAAGTTGAGGTTCCAGTTCTTTAAATAGATTTATAGATTCTCACCTACTATTTGTTTTAGGAAAATCTCTGTGCCCATCTTGTCCTTTGCTCCCTTAAAAATACCTGTTATTCTTATGCTATTCTTTCTCATGCAGTCAGATAGTTCTTCTGTGTGTGTGTGTGTGTGTGTTTAGCTCTAAGGTCTCTCTTCTTCTTTCTGTGACATTTCCAAATTTCTGTCTGTAATTTCACTAATTCTTTCCTCTATCTGGTCAGTTCCGCTTCCTATGCTATTTCATTTTTTTATTTTTGTTTTGGTCTTTACCTCCAGAATTTCTATTTGCTTCAGTTTTATATATATTCAATTTATTTTCTGAGATCACTTAGCTCCCTCTGTGTACTCCACCAATTTTCTTTGATTTCTTTGAGGTATTTTTGACAATTGTGGTCTTGAATTCTGTCATTTGTCTCATATATATATTTTTTAAGATTTATTTTCATTGCTTTTCAACAGAGAGAGAGAGAGATACAGACACAGAGACAGACAGAAAGGGGAGGGCCCAGAATAGTCTCCACAGTTGCACATCATTGGTTTTCCCACATAGTTTCATTCCACAGATGGGCGAAGGGCTGCACAGGGCAGGAACTATGCCGGTGTCTCTCCCCAGTGAGAACCAAATTGGGGGTACTCGCCAGTTCAGCATATGGGTCTTCATGGGCCAGGGCCGGGGCTGGGATTCGATCCCCCATGCCTGGGGATGCAAAGTGAGCGCTTAACCCACTGTGCCTTCCCGGCTTCCCCTGTCTCGTACATTTTTATATCTTTAAGTTCCTTACTGGAGATTTTTCATTTTCCTTATGAGTCCCTTTGTTCAATAGGGTGCTCTTTGCTGTTGGACCTTTATTTATTTATTTTTTTTATTTCTGGACCTGTGAACTTTTCCTGTGGTCGATGTCATGAAATATTTATTTTAATTTCTAGCTGGTATTGCTGCAATGTCTTATAATATTTTCTGTTGGTTATTTGGTTTCCTCACAGTGGAAATTTTTCTAGAATGTAGGCTTCTCTTTGACTCAGTCACCCTGGTCTCTGTGTACATCCTCTTTTGGAAGGTACAGTGGGCAACGTTATTCTATGTCTCTCAGATCCGACTGTAGTCAGAAGCTGCCACACCTGTGCCTAGTCCTCCTAGATACCTCTATTGGCTTAGCAGGAAGAGTGGGGATAGGGTTTGTTGGTAAAGTTGTAGGTCTGTTTGAGCTACAGAGTAATAATAGCTTCCCGGAAGCTGTCACTGAAGGCAGGCTCTGGGTGGAACTGGTGGTGTGAGCTTTGTGAGAAATCAAGGGGAAGCAGCCAGTTTGTGTGTCCAAGAACATACAGTGCTCCAGCTGGGGCCCTACTTCATCGAGGGCCACTCTGTTCTACAGCTGCCAGCACACTCCTACCACCAGTGCCCCAGCCACTGGAACATCCACCTCCTGCTCTGGTCACTGTCCTTATGTTCTGTGGTCCCTTAGCTCTAGTGTCCTGACCCATGCACTGGCAGTGGACTCTCACTCCGGTCACCACCACCATTCTCTGGCTGCTGCTGGTGCTTCGCTCTAGCCTCATGCACTGCGCTATGGCCACCTTCATCCCGCTATGGCTGCTCTCCTTGCATCATCACCAGGGCTTCTTGCCACAGCCAGCTGTGTCTGCTTCTGCCGTCCACCCTGTGTTCTGGCTGCTTGTACCTCCACCT
The DNA here is from genome assembly GCA_004027555.1 of Craseonycteris thonglongyai. NCBI lineage: Eukaryota > Metazoa > Chordata > Mammalia > Chiroptera > Craseonycteridae > Craseonycteris > Craseonycteris thonglongyai. The sequence goes on from PVKE010017426.1 coordinate 8,274, forward strand.
TTTGTTTGTTCTAGGCCTCCAACCCACCCAGAGTCGTTCTGCACCTGGACCCACACTCCCACGCTCCCATCTCAGTCAGTCTCTCTTCTGCTGGTCTCTGGGTCTGTCTCTGGGTCAGTCACTGGGTAGATCTCCAGGTCACAGTTCATGGTGTGTCTGCATGCTGTTCCTTTTCTTTCTCTCTCACTTGCCTCCCTTTCTCTGACTTTAGGTATTTTCTTGCAATGAATGGGTCCCTCAGCTGAGGCTGTGTGTTGTTTAGGAATTCCGGTTGGATTTTAGTTGTTTTATTTGTTGTGCTTTTCAGGAGATGTTTCGAGGGCTCCTCTCACACCAGCATCTTGATGACATCTATGGTTGGGCTATCTTAGAAACAAAATAACCTAATTGGTACATATTCTCAGTGGTAGCTAATGCCATGCCTTTCAAAGTAACCTAGGTCTATTATTAAATTCAATTAAATATAATACAGGATATAATAGTGTTCACTCTAATCTATTCAAAATTGCAGAGTATAAACAGATAAAATGAAAGATATATGTGTAGTTTTTGAACTTTTATATAGCTTTCATAATATCAAATAAAAAGTACATAACTATTTTAAATTAATATAAGCGTTGTAGCAAAAATAAAATTTACATAAGCTATAACTTAAGAGTAGAGAATTAAGTATCTTCTAACTTCTTAGTAGCTGTGTGACTTTCAACAAAATATATAGATCTTTAAGTCTTATTTTGCTTACTTACAAAATAAAAATAACAGTAGTACCAAATTCATAGGATTTTTCTAAAATTCATATAGTAATTAGGGCAACAGTGAATATTAAATTCCATAATGTACATAAATCACTAAGCAGAGTGACTACCATTTTATACAATCTCAATAATTATATGTTGTTGTTATGATGATTTACATATACATTTATAAATTATCATGTGTATATAGTTAACATTATTGAATTATCTTAATGAATTAGGTAGCATGAATATTTTATTTATTTGGCAGTGTAACAAACTTAGGTTCAAAAAGGTAAGGTCAATTGTACAACAACACAGAACTTTAACTTAAAACTCTTGTTTATAATTTTAAGAACCATGCTGTGAAAAATGAATTAAATAAATTATTTATTTTAAAACTTCCATAAAATATTTACATCTCAAAATAATCTTGTATCATAAAAAACAAACAAACAAACAAAAACATTTTAACTACTCTTGAATGTTCATCTCATTTAGAATCATATATAAAAACTTGTAAATTATCTTAGGTTAGTGATGACTAATTTATTCAAATTGTATTTTGTTGTCTTGACAAGTTTCTGAGAGTCTTTTATTGGTAAGTTTCAGCTCCTCAAAGACCAAGTTTTGAATCCTGGCTTTACCAGTAACAAGCCAAACACTGGGAGTACTTGGAGAGTGAGGCAAAGCACAGTCGCTCTGTTCACAAAGCTTCAGAGTCTAACACAGAGTAAGTTATTAGAAGCTATAATTACTGTTATCATTAGACTATTTCAGTTGTTAAAGAGCAGAATTTACTATTTTGTAGTATATAAGTTTCTAACATAAAAGTGATTTTTTGTGTTTAATTACTATATCCAATAACAGATATTTATTGAAGTCCTATAATGAGTACTTACTTTATAATTTTGAGAACAGACTTGTACTCATTTTACAATTTAATTTTTAAAAATAATATAAATGGGTGAGATAATTTAACTAAACCTACAGTGCTTTAAAATTTTAAATCTTAAAGCTTAGAACTATCCCAGTGACTCAGCGCTAACTCATTGATTCCTTATTTCAATAAATGCTGCCTTTTGCACAGGGCCAAATGGGCACTGTTATGACTTCCCTAGATTTATTATACAAAATGTATCTATTCTTGCTTTAACTTTATTTTCTTTTCAAGGTAAATATTCTTTTATTTAATTATTTTTCATGTGACCTTTTTTAAGAACCATTTCAAAGAGCTCACTCTTCGGCTAAATGTGTTTTAGCTTGTCTTTAAGTATTCCACTCCCGGTTACCAGTCCAAGAGCCATGAAAAAGCTGTGACGTTGAAAGTGCTTCCTGACATTTTCTGACTTGTAAGTGTCAGTAGCAACTTCATGATCTCAGGGTAAGATTTAGTAAAGAGGCCTGACGTAAATGTTAGGGGCAGAACCCAACTTTTCATATTCCAATCTGATCATTGCTTCAATAAGCCCTTACATATTTTTCTCTTTAATTTTTTTTTATTACTTTTCAATAACAGTTGACATAAAATGTTATATTAGTTTCAGGTGTTCAACATAGTAATTTAGATATTTTTATAAGTTACAAAGTGACCACCTCAATAAATCTAGACTCATATAATACCATACATAGTTATTACAATATTATTAACTATATTCTCTATGGTGTACTTTACATCCCTGTGACTGTTTTTATATCTGGCAATTTGTGCATCTTTCTTTTTTTGTTTGTTTTTCTTTTTTTTTATTGTTGCATTTATTAGGGTTATATTGGTTAATAATAATTCCATAGGTTCCAGATATAAAACTCTTTCCATAACCATACATTTAGTTACCCCTCCCTTCTTTATGACCCCTCTCCACTCTTATTCTCAGGTACCCACTAAACTATTGACTGTGTCTCTGAGATTTTGTTTCTTTGTTGCTTTCAGTTTTATATTCCACATACGAGTAAAGTCTTGTAGTTCTTAGGTTTTTCTCTCTGGTTTATTTCACTTAACATGATGATCTCAAGTTCCATTCATGTTGTTGCAATTGTCAGAATTTCATCTTTTCTTATTGCTGAATAATACTCCATTGTATATATACATGACAGCTTTTTTATCCAGTCATCTATTAAGGGAAATTTTGGTTCTTTCCATGTCTTGGCCACCGTGAACAGCACTGCAATTAAGACTAGGGTGCATATGTTTTTATGGACTAAAGTTTTCATGTTTTTTTTTTGTGTGTGTGTGGGGGGGGTAGATACCCAGAAGGGGGATTGCTGTATCATAGTGAAGCTCTAGTCCCAATTTTCTGAGAAATTTATATACTGTCTTCCAAAGTGGTTGTACCAATTTTCATTCCCACAAGCAATGTGTAAGGGTTCCTTTTTATCGATAGCCTATGTAGCCCTTCTTATTCCTTGTTTTCTTGAAAATAACCATTCTAACAGGTGTGGGGTGATATCCCATTGTTGTTTTCATTTGCATTTCTCTAATAACTAGTGAAGTTGAGCATTTTTTTATATGTCCACTTGTCATTTCTATGAAATGTCTATTTAGGTGTTCTGCCCATTTTTAATTGGATTGTTTGTTGTTGTTTTCTTTATTGTTGACTTGTACAAGTTTTTTAAATATATTTTAGATAGCAGATTCTTATCAGAGGCATTGTTTGCAAATATTTTCTCCCAATTGGTTGGTTGCCTCTTTGTTTTATTGATGGTTTCCTTTGCAGTGCAAAAACTTTCTTACTTGATGCAGAAAAAAGCATTTGACAAGAAACAATAACCATTTATGATCAAAACACTAAATAAAATAAGAACTCAATGAAAGTAACTCAACATAATAAAGGCCTTATATGACATACCATCAGCTAATATTATACAGAATGGGGAAAAGCTGAAGCCTATTCTCCTAAAATCAGGCACAAGACAGATATGCTTCCTGTCACCACTGCTATTCAATATAGTACTGGAAGGTCTATCCAGTGCATTTAGGTGAGAGAAAGGAATAAATGGCATTTAAATTAAGAGGG
>PVKE010017426.1:12121-30884 GCA_004027555.1 Craseonycteris thonglongyai
AGGATCGAATCCCGGCTCCGGCCCAGGCAGGACCCACGTGCTGAACTGGGGAGTTCCCACAGTTCGGTTCTCTAACTGTCTCTGTCTCTGTCTCTCTCTCTATCTGTCAAAAAGTAAAATAGAAATAAATATGCACTGAAGACAAAAAGATAATTTCTCTCTATAAATGTGAAAAGATAAAAAAAAAATAATAAAATAAATAAATAAATTAAGAGGGAGACGAAGTCAAACTCACTCTTTGCAGATGATATGATTCTTTATACAGAAACCTCTAAAGACTTTACCAGAAAGCTATTAGAAACAATATACAAATACAGTAGGGTAGTAGGGTACAAAATCAATGTATAAAAATAAACATTTTATATGCCAACAACTAAACATCAAAGAGAGATATGACAAAATCCATTTCTTTTGCTATCACAATCAAACAACAAAAAAGAGAAATACCTAGGAATAAATGTAACAAAAAATGTGAAGGACTTATACACTGAAAACTATAAGACACTACTAAAAGAATTTGAAGGTGACACAAGGAAATAGAAAGACATTCGGTTTTCATAGACTGGAAGAGTCAGCATAGTTAACATGGCCATATTACCCAAAGCAATATACAAATTAAATGCAATTCCCATTAAAATATCACAGACATCCCTTGAAGAAATAGATTTAAAAATTATCAAATTTGAATGGAACCACAAAAGACATCAAATTGTCAAACCTATTCTAAGAAAAAGGAATAAAGCTGGGGGCATCTCACTGCCTCACTTTAATCTGTACTACAAAGCCTCAGTAATCAAAATAGCTTGGTATTAGCAGAAAAACAGGTACACGGACCAATGGAACAGAATTGAAACCCAGAAATAAACCAACAAATATATGGACAGATTATTTCTGACAAAGGAGTGAAAAGTATACAGTGGAGAAAAGTAAGCCTCTTCAGCAAATGGAAATTTGGAAAGCCACAATGCAAAAGAATGATCTAAACTGCAATCTGTCACTATATAACAAAATTTTCTCAAAATGAATTAAAGACTTCTAAATAAGACCCCCCAAAATAAATTGTATAGAAGAAAACATTGGTACTGAACTTATAGGCTTTGGTTTCAGGAAGGACTTTATGAACCTGACCCCAAAGTCAAGGATAAATTAATGGTACTTTGTAAAACTGAACCCTTAAATGCTTGAAGTGCTTTATTTCTTTTTTTGTTTTCTTTCTCTATACCCTGAATTTTCAAGTTGTTAAATGTGTATAGTGTCCAAACTATAGTGTTTAGCACTCAGTATAGTAAGTATGAATACTTTAGTTAAATTAGTGTCACTTCATTTTTTGCAAGCATCCTTATAACAAATAAAAAAAGAAACAGAGTATATTTTAATACTTTTGATCAAAGAAAATAAGATCAATAATGACAGCTTCTCTTGTATCAATTTATTTAACAGATATTTATTGAAGTCCTATTATGTTCTGGAGATTGTGAACATGATGATTAGTGAAGTAGACACAGTGCACATCTTAACATATTCCATTTCAATTGGAAATTCTACTCCACAATAATAGAAATAAATGGATTAGGAACATTTTTTTTTCTTTCTGATTAGCATTACATTTCTACTAAAATAAAATATAATGAAACTTGTTTGACTTTAATAAGAATATCCATGTGGAGTGTATCTTTTTCTAATGTTTGTTCAGCCATTGAATTTGGTCACAGGTATCTTTTCTAGTCTATATATAGCCAAACACTATCATAAGGCATGTGTGGGCTTCGCAGAAAACATTTTTGTGTTGTTTTGTTTAATTTTTTATAGTTTTTGACAGAGACAGAGAGAGAGAGAGAGAGAGAGAGAGAGAGAGAGAGAGAGAGAGAGATACAGAGACACAGAGAGAACTGAACTGGGGGGAACTCCCCAGTTCAGCATATGGGTCCACACGGGCCGGGGCTGGGATTCGATCCTTGGTCTCCGGTGTTGAAAAGTGAGCACTTAACCCACTGAGCCATCCCAGCTTCCCCAACATTTTGTTTTGATAACCCAGTACCTACAACTTCATATTTCAAAAATATAAAGATGACATTTTATGTTTTTATTATCTTTCATTGACTTCTCTTGTTATACATATTACTTAGCAGAATTGATGATGCTCCCTGCAATCTTCTAATGTAAATTTTCACGGATTGTTTATTATAATGTACTTTGGGAGCCAAAAAAAAATGTATATATATATATATATATATATAAAATTTTCCTTCCCCTTCTCTGTCCTACTGGAAAAACAACACCTGTTATCTTTCAAGCGGCCCAGACACTAGAGCTTTTCTTCATCCAAGTGCATAGTTCTACTCAACCTTCAGTTGAAGTCAGTGCTCTGGTATAGGGTCAGAGAGAATCCAGGTTACTAGATACCTGGAACATATGATTTGTGAGAAGACAAAATGAAGTAGAGTTCTGGCCCATTTTTATATTTCAGATGTGAAAAGTTAAATCAGGTTTGTCACCTGGCCTATGGAATAGTAATATTTTTACCTTTACTTTTTTGTGAAAGTGTATTTCCAAATTAAAAAAAACCAAACTATTTACAAGTGAAAAACTTTGGATTTGCCTAGTTTTTAAATGAGATATTATATGTTTTTCTCAAATACTAATATTCTGAGTTTTATAGAATTAACTGGTAGAAACTATTTATATAGTCTATGATCCCAAGTAAAACTACCCCAAATTAAGCTAATAGTGCAGATAGAGAAGTTATATATCTATGGAACTATCTCAAATTAAGATAACTGGTGATAGAGTAATTATATATCTACGGGAAAAACTATATTGGAACATTGAAGAGCAAGAGATAAAAACCAAGGATTTGCTTATTTTCTCAAATATATCTAGATTGATATTATTAATCTGGTATATAGAGTCTTGTTTCAGAGAAGTTTTTTTTGTTTGTTTGTTTGTTTTTAATATATTTACCATCTGAATAGTATAATTTGTACCCCTTCCTCAAGAATCATTTTTGTACTTTTACTACGTGTGCTTAGCCCAAGATTTGTGTATAAATCTGATTGCATAGGGAATAGAGTATCAGTTTTTGAGGGTAGAATTGAGCCCAAAACGGGTATTGAAATTAAAAGAATAATGAATTGAAAATATGTGCACTTAAGTGTGTGTTTTCCCATTTCAACTAAAAATGCTCAAATGAAAGCCAACTATTTTTTTTAATGAACTGAACTCATAATTAGGAACTTGAATTTTAATAGTCATAGAAATGGTAGTTTAATACTGGTATATATCATTTTGATTAGATTTTACACAAGATAGCTTTTTCTTTCTATTAACTGGGCATTTAATTTTAACTCTACAAAAGGTAACTTTGAAGTTGCAGGCTGTGGACTATCTGTATCCTGATCACACACTCTGGATCAGTCATGGTAGCTCATGGAGCATCAAGGCCAACTGCTAAGAACTGTTTTACTTGAAAATTGTTATTTCAATTTTTCTGGGTTTCATATTATTTTTGATAGCGTGGTTGCATTATCTATAGCATAAATCTGGAAGCAAGGTTGACACTTAGAAAGTTATAAATACATTGTTCTTTTGGATGTATCAAGGAGGGTACCTTGTACCAAATAACATAACTCAAGATGAAAATACTAAAAGTAAAGCAATTTGATTAGGTACTAAATTCAAAACATTACAAGATTGTGGTCTAACAATCACTAGGAACTTAAAAGTATCCTGGATCTATAGCATAGTCTAGTATGAAAAATTAAAATGACAGTTTTAAGAGATAAAGTTAATATTGTTCCTATTGGGCTTTAGGGCTCTTGCCAGTTTATTTATCTTAGTATTATATACACATGTACTATAAACATTCAGACTTTTATAGGCTTGTCAAAATTGTACTATTTTATGTAAAATAAATTACAACCCTGTAAAATGTTCCCCGATACACTCTAACATGGGTACTGTTTTTCTTTGTCATTGTGCCATCTTAAATCCCCAGGAGAAACTAGAGAGACTGTAAATTTTAGTTAAGGAATTGTCAGAGCAATAAATAATAGTTTTTTGAAAGTCATGCATCAAGATGTACTTTTGCTTTTATTATGAAATAATATCATCACAGTTTATACATTAGAAATGAATAAATTCTCTGATGATTTCCAAGCTTGTATATATTCAAGGTATCTATATAATTTTCTTTCAGAAATCTTAGAAAAATCTTACATATATTGAATATACTACAAAAAAATATATATATATATATAGTTTCAAATGGTATCATAGTTTCTTTGAATTTCCAAAACAGATAAAACAAAACATATGTCTAGAATGTAGATTAGAAACCTTCCTTTTTCAATGTGTCCTTTTGTAATGCTAATAATTATTTTCTCATCCCATATGCTACAGAGAGACTGCTATGGACATAATTTTTTTTTTTAATGTGTAGAAGATGTTTGGCAAGTAATAACACTCTTTTTCTACCAAATTTTACAGCTTTTATATATGCAGCACAGCCCATTTGAACACATATTCATTCTACACATACTTGCTTTTAGTGATATTTCTTTATTGTAAACCCCTTTATAACTAGGAAGACAGCCCCTATGGGACAAATTAGCCAAAATGTAAATAAAATTATAACTCTTGATTTAAAAAAAAACCCTTTTATTTCTTGTTTGTATCTGTGTAATATATAACATAAACTATTTGGAAGACACTCCCAACCAGAAATAAATCTCATATTGAAATTTTAGCTATTTTTTGTCAAACATTCATCATAGTTGCCTAAGGCACAGTGTCTCTTTTCACCTATATCAAGGACCATTGGAAGAGTGGAATTGTCTTATGTAGCTGGCTTCCTCTCACATTTGAAAGTTGAACTAAACAACCAAACTTCTAATCCCGCTTGCGCCTTGAGTTAAAATCATTGTGAAAGTTTGGCCTTGTCATTAGAGGGGTTTTGAAAAAGGCTAAAGTTTGAAGGGTGAATTAGTGAAACACATTTAATCAGCTGAAATCATTTTAAAGAAGACCATTTAAACTAGAGTATCTTATGGCCTATGGGCAAGAATTAAGACTTTACTGTCCCAAGTTTCTCAGTGTGGTCATGCTATTAAGAGTTCCCCAAGGGCCATTCCAGGTGCTAACACACACCAATCTGGGAAGATTTTTCTCTCACATTTAAGAGCTTCTTTGAGAGATGTCAGCAGGATGGTGGCATGAGAGGAAGCTCCTAAATATCTCCTGGAGAAAGCAACAAATTGAACAACTAAAATTCAACCAGGGAATAACTAAGCAACACAGCCTCAGCTGAGAGACCCACTCATTGCAAGAAAATATCTAAAGTTCAGTGAAAGGGAAGTGAGTGAGAGAGAACAGAAAAGTTCAGAGAAACACTGAAGCATGACACAGAGGCCAAGAGAGGAGAGACTGAGGTGAAACTTAGGAGTACAGGTACAGAACAACTCTGGGTGGATGGGAGGCTGAGAACTGACAAAAGTAGAGGCACAGGTAACCAGAGTGTGAGACAGCAGGCAGAAGTATTGAAACAGCAGTCATAGGGTGGTGCAGAAATGGTGTGAGAGTCTGTAGGGTGGCACTGGAGGAAGCTGGAGAGTGATGTGGGCAGCTCAAGTATGAGTTTGGCTACTGAAGCGTATAGCCAGAAACTGGAGTGCAGGGCTTGCCAGAGCATAAGGCTGATGGCCAGAACAGGAAGCAGGCAGCCGAAGGGCATAACAGCAACCACAGTGCTGGTGGCTGAAACACAGCGGGGCCCTGGATGAGGAAGCATGCCAGCCAGAGTGCTGAGTAGATTTGGACTCAGAATGAGGGTGTTTCCACATGCTATCTCCCAATGCAAACCTCTCAACTTTGCCCAGTGCTTGCATTGAGTCAGCTACAGCAAGAAAGCCAACATTACCCTGTGACACAAACAGAACCATGGATTTCCAATAAATTCTGCCTCACCCTTTTCACTGAATCTGACACAGGGATCCAGGAAAAACTGTGAAGCACAGGTGTGGGAGCATCTGACTGAAGTAGGATCTCAGAGGCATAGAATACCATTGCCCACCATATATTCCCAAAAGGAAGGTGCACAGAGACCAAAGCAACTAAGTCAAAGAAGAGAAGCCACCTTCAAGGAAGTCTCCCACTGTGAGAAAACTGAATAACTAAGAGAAAACATTATAATATGTTGCAGTGACACCAGTTGGGAAGCAAAAGAAAGGCCTCTTCATATCCCCCAGGGAAAAAGTCCTTATGCCCCGCCAAAAAACCACTCCAACAACGAGTTCCCTAGAGAAAAAAGCAGCTAGAAAGAAAATGTATGCAGAAAAGGAACTTAAAGGTAAAAATAAGAGTGCTAAATGACACATAATTCAAGACTATAATTCTGAAAATGTTCAAATTGGTCAAAAAAAGACAGAAAGGAACTCTAAGAGCAAAAAGAATATTTTAACAAAAAATTGAAATCATAAACAAAGAACCAAATGGAAATTTTGGAGGTAAACTGAACAATAAAATAAATGGAAAATTACATAGCTAGCAAAGAAAGTAGCGCCAGATGGAGAAAATAACTAATGAAATCAAAGACAGAAATACAAAAATTTCACAGAAGAAAGAAGAGAGAGACCTGAGAGTTAAAAAAATGAAAAATCTCTACAAGAATTGTCTGACTCTGTTAGAAAGACTAACATAAGAATTATAGATATTCTGGAAGGATCAGAAAATAGGATGGGCACAAAGAATTTGCTCAAACAGTAGATGAGAATTTCCCAAATTTATGAAAAGAACTGGAATCTCAAATCCAAGAAGGAAAAGAACCCCTAGCTATTTAAATTCTAGTAGACCTTCTTTAAGGCACATTGTACTTTAGATATCAAAGATTGAAGATAGGGAAGAATTTGCAAGGCAGCCAGGAAAAAACAACACCATAACCTATAAAGAAAAGTCCATCAGACTGTCATAAGACTTTTCAACAGAAAATTTACAAGACAAAAAAGATAGAATCAATTATTCAAAACACTAAAAGAGAGAGATTACTACCAAGACTAATTTATCCTTCAAAGCTACTGGTATCCTTTAGATACGTGAGGTCATGTTTCCTGATTCTTTCAGTCTGACTTAGTTTGCTTAATAAGATGATCTCTAGGTGCATCCTTGTTGTCACAAATAACTGTATTTTGTCATTTCTTATTGCTGAGTAATATAGATACAAATGAGGAGTAAAGACCTTACCAGAATGCAGAAGCTGAGAGATTTGTCCTGCACAAGGCTAGAATTTAAAGAAACACTGAAGGGGATTCTATGACCAGAAATAAAAAGTAAAAATAAATAGGGATAAATTGGGACAAGAATATATAAAAGAGAAGCAAATAAAGGTTAAACTTTCAAAGGGAAGCATCTTTGAAGATAAGAAGAAACCTTAAGAAAATAAACCGGGGAAGCCAGGATGGCTCAGTGGGTTGAGCACTCGCTTTGCAGCTCTGGGGACCGAGGACCGAATCCTGGCCCTGGCCTATGCGGACCCATATGCTGAGCTAGGGAGTGCCCTCAGTTTGGTTCTCACTGGGGTGAGACCCCAGCCCAGTCCTTGCCCTGTGCAGCACCATGCCCACCTGTGGAATAAAACTATGTAGAAAAAAACAATGATGTGCAACTGTGGAGACTGCTCTGGGCCCTCCCCCTTCTCTCTGTCTCTGCATCGCTCTCTTTCTCTGTCAAAAACAATAAAAATAAATCTTAAAAAAAAAGAAGTAAAAGAAAATAAACCACTGCATATATGAAACTTTCTTTTACATGAACTTCATGGTAAACATGAATTTAGAACTGAGATGCATAACAATAAAGAAAGAAAGAAAGAAAGAAAGAAAGAAAGAAAGAAAGAAAACTAAAAATAAAATAAAGAAAGAGAAAGATAAATAAATGCAAAAAAATTACAAAACACCATCAAACTATAATAACTGACAGAAAGAAAAATGCAAGAAAAAAATTGAAAAAAGAGCTACTAGAAAACAAAGGATAAAATGGCTATTGAAAATCCTCATATATCAATCATTACCCAAAATATAAATAGACTAAACTCACCAAAATAAAAAAACACAGAGTAGCAAACTGGATTTAAAAACAAACAAACAAACAAACAAACAAACAACAACAACAACAACTTGATACTGCCTCCAACAAACATAGCTCAGCCACAAGGACAAAACAGGCTCAAAGTGAAAGGGTATGAAAAAATATTCCAAGCAAACGGCATTCAGATAAAATCAGGTATAGCCATACTTATATCTGATAAAACAGACTTCAGGTAAAAATGGTGATAAAAGACAACAATGAACATTTTATAATGATAAAGGGGACAATACAACAAGAAGACATGACATTTATTAATATATATGACCCAAACTAGGAAGCACCAATGTTTACAAAGCAACTCTACTAACATCTTAAAGGAGAGACTGAAAAGAACACCTACAAAATAGAAGACCTACAAGGCCACTTGAAAGCCACAGACAGATCATAGCTTCCCAATATCACATCTTTAAGAACTTAAAAAAGACCCCCCAAAAGAACCTCAAATTCAGCAGTAGGAAGAAAATAATAAAAATCAGAGCAGAACTGGGAAGCTGGGATGGCTCAGTGGGTTATGCGCTTCCTTTGCAGCTCCAGGTCCAAGGATCAAGTCCTGGCTACCAGCTCATGTGAACTCATATGCTGAACTGGGGTGTGTTTTCCACATGGGAGGTCCCCATTTCAGTCCCCGGATTGTGGAGTCATGCTCCCCATATAGGAAGCCCCAGGCCAGGTTCCTGACCTCTGCAGTCCCCTGCCCACCTGTGTGGAACAAAACCATGTAGAAAACTGATGATGTTCAACTATGGAGACTGCTCTGGGCCCTCCCACTTCTCTTTGTTTCTCTCTGTTTCTGTTTCTCTCTCTGTCAAAAACAATAAAGTAAATCTTCCAGAAAAATTAGAGCAGAACTAAATGGCATAGAGAACGGATACACAATAAAAAAAATTAATGCTACAAAATGCTGGTTCTTAAAACAAATTATACAATTGACAACTCCTTGCTAGGCTTACTAAGGGAAAAAGAGAAGACACATAACCAAAATTAGAAATGAAAGAGGGGAAATTACAACTGATACCACGGACATATAAAAGATTGTGTGAGAATACTATAAAGGGCTATATGCAACCAAATTTAACAACCTAGAAAAAATTGACAAGTTTTTTGAAACATATAGTCTACCTAGACTGAAGGAAGAAGAACTCAATAATTTAAACTAACTAATAAGTAGTAAGGAATTAAAACAATTATCCATAACCTTCCAAAAAGTAAGAGTCCAGGACCAGATGGTCTCATTAATCAGTTTTACCAGGCATTCAAAGAAGAACTAACACCTGATCTCTTTGAAGTCCTTCAAAAACTGAAGCACAGGCAATACATCCCAACTTATTCCATTAGGCCAACATTGCCCTAATACAAAAGGCTTGATAAGGACAACATTCGAAAAAGAAAACTATAGACCAATATCCCTGATGAGCACAATGCAAAAATCCTAACAAAATACTAGCAAATAGAATACATTAATTAATTTAAAAGGTTATACAACACGATCAAGTGGGATTCATCCCAGGGGCACAAGGATGGTTCAACATATGCACATCAATCAAGGTGATATACCATATAAACAAAGTGAAAGATAAAATCCATATGACTATATCAATTGATGCAGAAAAAAAGCATTCAACAAGATATAACATCCATTTATGATCAAAACACTTAATAAAATGGGTAAAGAGCAAAAGTACCTCAATTATTATAAAGGTCAAATATGGCAAACCTTCAGGAAATATCATACTGAGTGGGGAAAAACTGAAACCTTTTTTTTCTAGAATCAAGAAGAAAGGAATGTCCACTGTCACCACTGCTATTCAACATAGTGCTGGGACTTCTAGTCAAAGCAATCAGTCAGGAGAGAGAAATAAAAGACATACAAATTGAGAGTGAAGAAGTCGATTTGTCACTTTTTTTTCATATGACATGATGTTTTATATAAAAAATTCCTAAAGATCCCACCAGAAAACTATTAGAAATAAGCAAGTATAGTAAAGTTGCAGGAAGCAAAATCAATGTTAAAAAAAAATCCATTACATTTTTATATATAAACAATGAAATTTCAGAAAAATAAATGAGTAAAACAATGCCATTTGTAATCAAAAGAAAAAAAAAATAAAGTACTTAGTAATAAACTTAACAAAGAATGTGAAGATTTTATACATGGAAGGCTATTTTAATAAGACTATTAAAAGTAATTGATGAAGACACAAAGAAATGGAAATATATTCTGTGTTCTTGGATTGAAAGAATCAATATAGTTAAAATGGCTATAGTACACAAAGTAATATACATATTTAATGCAATTTGCATCATAATCCCACAGATATTCCTTCAAGAAATAGATAAAAAATTATCAGGTTAATAGAGAATCACAAAAGACCCCATATTGCCTAAGAAATTTTACAAATAAAGAATAAGGTTGGAGGCATCTTGCTGCTGGACTTCAGTCTATACTATAAAGTATCAATAATAAAAATAGCTTGGTATTGGCAAAAAAAAAAACACACAAAAAAAACAGACACACAAATGAATAGAACAGAAATGAAAACCCAGAAATATACCTGCAAATATATGGACAGATAATTTTTTGATAGAGATGTAAAAAATTACAATGGATGGGGAGGCCGGGATGGCTCAGCGGGTTTAGCGCTCGCTTTGCAGCCCCGGGGTCTGAGGATCGAATCCCAGCTCCGTCCCATGTGGACCCATATGCTGAACTGGGGTGAGCCCCCAGTTCGGTTCTTGCCGGGGCCCATGCGAGAGGCCCCCAGCCCCGTTCCTGCCCTGCATAGCGCTGCGCCCACCTGTGGAGTGAAACTATACAGAAAACTGATGATGTACAGCCATGGAGACTGCTCCGGGCCCTCCCCCTTCTCTCTGTCTCTCTGTGTCAAAGAACAATAAAAACAAATCTTTAAAAAAAAAATTACAATGAAGACAGCCTCTTTAGTAAATGGTACTGTGAGAGAGAAAAAAAAAAGCATGACAATGAATGAATCTGTACTGGGAACTATCACCATATATCAATATTAATCAAAGATCTCCATATAAGACCCAAAACAATAAGCTGCACAGAAAAAAATATAATAAAACAAAACATCAATACTAAACTTAGATACCTTGGGTTTAGGTAGGACTCTCCGAACCTGACTTCCAAGGCAAGGGAAGTGAAAGCAAAAGTAAATGAATGTGACTATAAAAACTAAGAAACTTCTGCACAGTCAAAAAAATCATCAACACAGCAAATAGAAAATCAAACAATTGGGAGATAATATTTGCAAACAATGCCTCTGATGAGAAGCTAATATTAAAATAAATAAAGAATTTATACAATTCAACAACAAAAACAAACAATTTAATTGAAAAATAAGTAGAGGACCTGAAAATGTATTTCTGCCATTAAGACATCAAATGGTCAACTGACATATGAAAAAATGCTCAACTTCACTAGCTATTAGAAAAATGCAAATTAAAACCACAATGAGATAATGGCTGTTATAATGGCTATAATCAACAAGACAAGGAATGAGAAGTGCTAGGTAGGCTGTGGAGAAAAAAGAACCCTCATACACTGCTGGTGGGAATGAAAATTAGTACAACCACTATGGAAGGCAATATAGAGATTTCTCAGAAAATTAAGAATGAAATTGCCATATGACCCAGCAATCCTCTTCTGGGTATCCACCCCAAAACTTGAAAACCTTAGACCATAAAGGTATATGTACCCCAATATTAATTATAACACTGGTCATAGAGGCCAAGTCATGAAAATAACCATAGTGTCCTTTGATAAATGACTGGATAAAAAGTTATAGTACATTTACACAATGGAGTATTACTCAACTGTAAGAAAAGATAAAATACTGCCATTTGTGACAACATGGAAGAACCTTTGAGATCACAATTTTAAGTGAAATACACCAGACTGAAAACTTTTCTTATCACTGAGTAGCATTCTATTGTGTAAATGTACCACAGCTTCTTTATTCAGTCATCTATCAAAGAGCACTTCGGTTGTTTCCGTGACTTGGCCACTGTGAACCGTGCTGTGATAGCAATAAGAAAAGATGAAATACAGTCATTTGTGACAACATGGATGGACCTTGAAATCATCTTATTAAGTGAAATAAGGCAGACTGAAAGAATCAAACATATGCCCTCACTTAAAGGTGGAATATAAAACTGAAAATAACAAAGGAACAAAAACTCATGGACACAGTAAATAGTTTAGTGGTTGCCAGAGTGTAAGGGGGGATGGAGGTAGGAGAGTGGAGGGGGGAGTGGGGAGGAGGCATCAAATATATAGTAATGGAAAGAGCTGATTCTGGGTGGTGAGCATATAATGCAATGCATAGACAATGTAATGTAGACTTGTACACCTGGAAATTATGTGGTAGTTACCAACCAATATCACCCCTGTAAATTTAACAATTAAAAAAAAAAAGAAAGAAAAAATCAAGAACCATGTGACTTCATTTATGTCTAGAATATAAAACCAAAAGTAACAGAGAAACAGAAACTTATGGACACAGAGGATAGTTCAGTTGTTACCTGAGGTTAAGGGAGGAGTTGTGTTGGGGGGTAGGGAGGGGATATCAAATATATGGTGAAGGAAAGAGAACTGACTGTGGGTGGTGGGCACAGCACAATACATAGATGATGTAATGTAGAATTATACACCCGGAACCTATGTAATTTTTACCAATCAGTATCACAAGAAAAAGTTTAACAATTACAACAAAGAGCTTCTTTACTTTTGGGGGGATACTTAGAGCTATTCTCAATGCATAGTGAATTTCTGGAGACCATATTTTTCATTAAAAAATAATGAATTTTCAATATATTTGAGAGTAGAAGAAAGTTTTAGTCTCAAATTAAACATACTAATGATTCATTAAATAAATATTTTTGTGTAAATGCCTTTTTTATATAACCTAGATGAATAACATATTAATATTAGCACATTTTACTAGGACCACTAGGAGCAACTGTGCAAATATTTTACTTTATTAATCTGGGAGGTGCTTTCACATGAACTCATGTTAATGATGCCCTGTAGAAGTTTAAAATGTTGTGATTTGGGATTCTACTCCACTCTTGCTTACTCATTCTGTTGTTTTTATTCACAGTTGAAATCAAATATCCTAATCTGTCACTATCCAAGTTTATTTGCTCACATTTTATTCTTATCTGTCTTAGATGGGTTATTATGATAATAGCTAATAAGAAATAACATTATTTAACTGTATTATCAAACTTAATACTCATAGTAACTCTCTAAACTAAGTTTTATTACTAGCCTCATTTTGCAGATGAGTAAACAAAAGCTTGCAAAGATACACCTCTTATATTAATGAAAAAGAATTTTTAACCAATAATTAGTTCTTAGAAAAACTACTGCTACATTCACTCTAAAACAGCTTCTAGTCAGAGTCTTTTCTCTGCCCTATTGTCTCCTTTAGCATTGATCACCAGCTTAGCTCATTTGTTGTCTGCTTTGAACTTCCTACTATCTGCCACCACTCAAATATTCAATCTATCTGCCTTTACTAACCCTTAGTTAAGCATAGTTTAATAAATGAAAGCATTATGGAGAGAAAACACCTAAGCAATTTAGGCCTATCCTGCTTGGTGAAAAATCTTAAACTATGTCAGAATTTATTTTTTTCCTAGGACAATGTCTATACAGCTTAGGAAATGTGGGTTAATATAAATGAATTAACTCTACCCATATCTGAAATGGTTTAGTTTATTTTACTTTAGCCTAAGTATTTGGCTGAATTATTCTTTGTCTCCTTGCCAATGTGAGTAATGCAGATCCTAGTAATTTACAGATCTAACATGAGGCTCTTGCAAATATCAAAGGATGTTAGCTTATGGGTAAAGTCTCCCCTTGAGCACTACAGCTGAATGTCTTTCAGAAGAGATATATCAAGTGAAAGAAAGATATGGGAAAATCACAGGGGTCTCAATCAGAGAGTTAGGAAATATAATAATTAGAATAAGCAGAGAAAATGTGACAGCAGTGAAAAGAAAAAAATAGCAATGTTTTATGGCTAGCAACTACAACTAAATAAATCAAATATGCTTACCTATCTAAAAGAAAAGCAAAAAAACCTATTTGGGTAAAAAAATATCATTAGGCATAACTTTATGGACTTGATATTCAAGTTAATAATACCAGTATTTACTAGGCAATGGAGGAATACCAAGATTAGGATGTGCTATAGATTGTCTGAAAGTTTCATATGATAAAAAACATATATGCAAGAAATATTTATAAATTGAACTTTCTCCTAGAGATAGTATTATGAGATCATAGAAAAAATAATGTGGACCAAAATAAGGCCTGTAGTACTATTTCATTTATTCTGAAATTATGTTTTCTGCCACAGAAAAATAAATGTGAATGTAATTTTGTGACTTGCTAGATTCTAATTGTTATCACATATCATATAATTGCATATTATTCCAATATTAATTTTATTAATTTTTTTCCTCTCTATGCTTTGGGAATACCTACATTTAATCTCAGTTCAAGAGCAAAAAAATACCCAGTTATCAGCCAATAACTTGAACCTTTACACAGGCCTGAACATATAATAGCGATATATATTGCTTAGCATTCAACTAGCATAGTCATTTGCTACATTATTATACCTTTAAAACAGGGGTCTCCGAACTTTTCAACCCGCGGGCCACATTAACTATCAAACAGCAGTTTGGGGGCCGACTACATGCTCAAGGTCCAAATAAAAAAGAATCAAAACAAAGATGTTTTTAATTATTTATTTAATATTATTTTATTCAGATAAAAAGGTCTCCACGGGCTGGATGAGAGGGCCCGTGGGCCCTAGTTTGGAGACCCCTGCTTTAAAATGTTGTATATCTTGTTTGTTATAAATGATTAAAACTCAATAATTAAGAGATTATATCAAATGGCCGATTTTCAAACCCCTAGAACTCTAGAAATAATATCTAATTGTATACTTGAAACTTATATAATTGTACTAACCCATGTTTCCCAAACACATTTAATAAAAAACAAATAGAAATTTTAAGCAGTAATTTTATAAACTGTGCAATAATAAAAAATATATATATGCAGACCAACAATATTAGGAACCAATAAAATGCAAAAAGCAAATTGGAACAGATGCATAGATAAAAGAATATGCTAAAAAACAGGAAGGAGTCATTTAAGATAGAATGAGCAGGAAGGGGCTGGAGCTTTTAAGGATATTACACCCTGAGAATTTATAATAATCTTAATCAACATAAATGTCAATTATGTTCATTTGATCAAATGAGTCATCTAAGGCTCATACTTCCTTATTGATTGTTACATTTAGATGATCTATTTATAGTTATAAATGGGTTACATATGTCCCCTATTGTAATTGTGCTTTTGTGAGTTTCTCATCTGCCTCCCTTCACTTCTTGTCTGTAACAGAAGTCAGAGTCTGAACCTGTGAGTGTATGCATTTAAGCTATACCGGTAAATGAAAAGGTGTGTGTCTCATAGATAATAGGGCAGGAGATTCCTATAGAAATCAAGATATAATTACAGCTAACTTAGTAGTGCTTTATAATTTTTTCCTAAGTCACTGTAAATGTTATCTTATAAGCAGAACTAGCTATGCCTAAACACACTCAATTAGGTTTTCCAACACAGAAAGGGTGCATACAGTTATGAAATACCAAAACAAGTGCAACAAATTATTACCCAGGAAAATGAAAATGTGAATCTGAGAAAAAAGAATACTTGGATAAATATTGTTGTGCAAATAGGCCAATAAAACTTAAAATTAAATCTAAATACTTGTTGGTGAATAGTATTAAGATATTGAAATAACGTGAAATTGAAAAAGTAGATAATATCAACATGAAGGTATTTGGACAGGAGAAAAATATTAATTGAAAGCTTTTTCCAGTATGGCTATACCTAGTGATATAAAAACTGTAATTAGTGATTAAAAACATGTTTAAATTGCTGTGTTAAACATTAAAAGATAATCATTATCAGATGAAAGTATGTCAATATCATACACACACATACACGATGCACACATACACATCACAAATCATGTATTAAGAAATACTAAAAATTGGGGAAGCTGGGATGGCTCAGTGGGTTAAGCTCTCACTTTGCTGCGCCGGGGACCAAGGATTGAATCCCGGCCCCGGCCCGTGCGGAACCATATGCTGAACTGGGAGCTCCCCCAGTTCAGTTCTCTCTCTGTCTCTGTATCTCTCTCTCTCTCTCTCTCTGTGTCAAAATAAATAAATAAATAAAAATATATTAAAAAAAATGTTGTTACCATTAAAAAAAAAAAAAGAAATACTATAAATTAAAAGAAAAACTTCCAATTAATTATATTGTTAATACCAAAAAATGTTTTTTTCAATAAACCAGTTCATTGTTGCATTAATAATTTCTACAATCTTTGTATACTGTTTTAATTCTGCTCTTTTTATTATTAATGTTATTTTTTTACTTTGGGCTTCACCTATTCTTTTTTTCGAGTTTTTTGTTTTTTTGTTTTTTTTTAAGATTTATTTTATTGGTTGAGAGAAGGTGAGAGGTTGAGAGAGAGGAGGGTGGGCCCAGAGCAGTCTCCATAGTTGTACAACATTAGTTGTATGACAGTTTCTTTCCACATGGGAAGGGAACCAAACCAGGGACACCCCACACTGGACATGAGCACCCCACACTGGACATGAGCACCTTTGCCACTATCCCAGTGGTTACCAGTGGCACTGCAGTTCAACATACATGTTTGCAGTGGCCAGGATTTGATTACCAGATCTCATGGTTCCAAGGCAAGCAGTCAACCTACTGAGCTATCCCGACACCCTTATTTTCCAGTTCTTTAAGATATAATGTTAGGGTTTTTATTTGGGATTCTTCTTGTTTCTTGAGATAGAGCTATAATATATAAACTTCCGTCTTATTACCACTTTGCTGTATCTCAAAAGTTGTAATATTTTGTATCATCATTTTTGTTTGTTTCTATGTATCTTTTGGTCTCTCCTTTTATTTTCTTTTTGACCCAGTTGTTCTTAGGTAGCATGATGTTCAATCTCCACATAGTTGGGTTTTTTTTTTCCACTTTCTATTTGCTGTTAATTGCCAATTTCAAAATCTTGTGGTTAGAGAATATTGTTGGTATATTTCTATCTTTTTAAATTTCTTGAGGCTGGTTTTGTGTCCCAGCATATGGTTTATCCTTGAGAGTGTTCCGTGTGGACTAGAAGAGTGTATAGTCTGGTATTCTGGATTGAAATGCTCTGTAATTGTAAATTATGTTTATTTGGTCTAATGTGTCATTTAAAGAATGACACATTATCTAATGTCTCACTTTTTATTGATTTTTATTTTTAGATGAACTATCAATAACAATAGTTATCAATGGAGTACTTATGCCTCCCTACTATAATGGGTTTTTGTGAGTTTCTCCTTTTAATTCTGTTATTAGTTGCTATATATATTTTGGTGCTCCCTGATTGAGAGCATATATATTGATTTGTTATGTCTTCTTGATGTATTACTTTTTTTATTGTTATGAAATATCCATTTTTGTCTCTTGGTACCATTTTTTATTTTTATCTTGAAGTCTGTTCATTCAATGTAAAAATGGCTACACCCACTTTTCTCTGGATGCCATTTGTTAGAGTATTGTTTTCCATCCTTTCACTTTGAGTCTATATTTGTCCTTGCAGCTGAGGTGTGTCTTTTTAAGACCTCATATGGTTGGGTTTTGTTTATTGATTGAATCTGTTACTCTGTGCCTCTTAATTGGTGAGTTCAGTCCATTTACATTTAGGGTAATTACTGATCTATGAAAATTTCTTATAACAATTTTATCTTTTGTTTTCTGATATCTCTGTGTCTCTATTGCTTCTGTGTTCTTGTCTATTATTCTATTTTGCTGGTATTCTATGTCTTTTTCCCTTTGATTTTTTTTTATATTATTTATCTCAGTTCTGGGTTTTGTGTATGTGTTTACCACTAAGTTTATGCAAAAACAATAGTCATTTTTACTTCATGCATATATTTCTATTCTTTCTGCAAATTCAGACATTTACCCCCTTTACTTTTATGTTTCTGTTGTCACAAATTATCCCTATCTATGCTGTGAGTTTATTTCTGAGTTGCAGTGGCTATCGTCTTCTTGTTCCCTCTCTTCTTTGAATGTTCTTACCTCAGTTAACCTTATGTGATATTTAAGTGTATAGTACCTTATTCTGAGTAATGGCTGTAATTTTCTGCTGTTTTCTTTTAGCTAGTCATCTTACCCATAGTTTTGCATCTTTTTGTCTTTTTGTTTCAGACAGAATAACCCTCTTTACTATTTCTTTTAATGCAGGCCTTATGAAAAAAATTTTCCCAGCTTCAGCGTGTCTAAAAATGAACATCTTTACTCCTTTTTTAAAAAAAAATATTTATTTTATTGATTTTTGACAGAGAGAAACAGAGACAGAGAGAGACAGAGAGAAGGGGGAGGGCCCAGAGCAGTCTCCATAGTTGACATTAGTTTTCCATATAGTTTCACTCCACAGGCGGGCACAGGGCTGTGCAGGGCAGGAACTGGGCCGGGAGCCTCCCACATAGGTCCCGGCAAGAACTGAACTGGGG
>PVKE010017427.1:0-30768 GCA_004027555.1 Craseonycteris thonglongyai
GAAGGAGAGAGGGAGGGGAGGTGGGAGAGGGCACCAGCATTATGAACACACTCAATGGTTTGGTGGTTACCCAGAGAGGAGGGAAGAGGGGGAATAAGGGGGGAGGGAGAGTTGTGGGGGGAGGTGGGAGTGGGCACTGGATATATGGTGGTGGAGAGGGAGCTGATTCTGGGTGGTGAGCATATAATGTGATGCATGGGTGATGTGATGTGGACTTGTACATCTGGAAACTATCTAATTGTTACCAACCAATGTCACCCCATTAAATATAACAATAAAAATAAATAAAATAAAGAGGGCTGACTGGGTCACCCCATTTCCACCACTTCACTAGCCCTGTGTGGTTGCTCAACTTCTCTATGACCTCAGCTTTTCCATTTGTAAACCTAGAAATGATAATGCCACAATTATTTGGGTAATTAAATAATGTACATAAAAAAGGAGTAAGGGTAAAGAGGGTCAAATATATGGTGACTGAAAGAGACTAGATTTGGGGTGGTGAGCACATAATGTAACACGTGGATGATATATTATAGAAGTGTGCACTTGAAACTCATGTAATGTTATTAACCAATGTCACATCAATAAATTTAATTTTCAAAGAGATTTTTAAAAAGAAAAAGCATGTAAGGTTTTATGTGTGTGTCATAACCAATAAATGATTGGTGAATTCCTGTGGCATTCTAAAAAAAGAGAAAAAGAAAAAAGAAATCTTATCTCTGAATTATGGAAATAAACTCACCAAAAATTGCTCAAAAGTGTTGTCTATTATTTATTTCAAGAATATTGAATCAGGGGAAGACAGGATGGTTCAGCGGGTTGAGCGCTTTCGTTGCAGCCCTGGGGTCCAAGAATAGGGTCCTGGTCCTGGCCCATCCTGTGCAGACCCATGTGCTGAACTAGGGTGCTTCCCACCCCAGTTCGGTTCCAGCGGGGGCATTGCTCCCAAACTGGAGGCCCCTTGCCGGGTTCCCACCCTGCACAGCCCTCCACCCACCAGTGGAATGAAACTATGTAGAAAACTAATGATGCACAACTATGAAGACTGCTCTGGGCCCTCCCCCTTCTTTCTCTGTGTCTGTCTGTCTCTCTCTCTCTGTCAAAAACGATAAAATAAATCTTTAAAAAGAATACTTATTCAGAAGGAAGATCCAAGATGGCAGAGTATGTAAACACTGTGCCTCCTTCATACAATGAACACATTAAAATTATAACCAATCTATTGAACAACCAACCTGGAGAACCATCTGAAATCTAGCTGAACAGATGTTTTATATCTGGGGAAGCCGGATGGCTCCGTGGGTTAAGTGCTCATTTTACAGCCCTGGGGAATGAGGATCAAATCCCAGCCCCAGCCCATCCACACCCATATGCTGAACTGCAGTGTGTGTCCCATGTGGGAGGCCCCCAGTTCAGTTCTCACCTCCCCCGGTTCAGCCCCTGGCTCAAGGGGACATGCTTCCCACACAGGAGCCCCCAGCCCGGGTCCCGCACTGGGCCCTCCCCCTTCTCTGTGTCTTTCTCTGTCTCTGTCTTTCTCTCTCTCGTCAAAAACAATAAAATAAATCTTAAAAAAAAAAAAGTTTTTTTATAACTAAGGACACAAAAAGGAGGCCACATTGAGACCGGTAGGAGAGGCACAGACGTGAAGGTGGTGGTACAAAATCAGGAGGGACATCTCAGCCACAAAGGTTCCCCCTGGAGGAGCAAGGGACCCCAGCCCCATACCAGGCTCCCCAGCCCGGAGCACTTGATGCTGGGGAGAGCAGCCCTACATTTGTCTGTCTGGCTGGGACAGAGGGCTGTGGGAAACCCAGATGTCCTCTTAAAGTGCCTTCACAGACTCAGTCACTCACAGGTACTCAAGCTGGACTCCAGCAGAGGGACAGTGACTCACGGCTGTTAGAGACATACAGGGGGCAGACTGAGGTGTGTGGCTTTAAGGCTAGGGCTGGAGGACAGTAGCCATTTTTCCTGGGTGGGTCCTCCTTCCATGAATCCAGCTGGTGGCTGCAATGTTCCCTGTGTTGCACCCACCCTCACACAGACAAATGGGAACCTAATTGGTCTAGTGAGCTCCACTAGCTCTACCCTGCTGACTCACTGGGACCCCACCCCACCCCACCCCACCCACACCAGAGGCACTTGCTCTGGGAGTAGCCAGCCCTGCCTGCATTGTGATCTTTCTTGGCAGATTAAAAGTCCGAAGGTCCCAAGCGGGCAGCAAGCAACCTTGGTGTGCTCTGAGACTTTTGCTGAGTGGCTCCAGGCACAGCATTGGCACCAGAAGCTACAGGAGGACCCAGCACAGGTGACCAGAGAGATGGTGCCAGGGCCCCACAGGGCACTACTACATAAGGCTATCCAGCTATACTGGGAGACACAGCATATGTACCTAATACTTAGGAACAAACAGAGAACACATCATCAAGATGGCAGCATGAGAGGAGATGCTTGAAACTTCTCCTGGAAAAAACAACAAATTGAACAACTAAAATCCAACTGGGGGATCCCTGAGCAACACACAGCCTCAGCTGAGAGACCCGCTCATGGCAAGAAAATGCCTAAAGGCCAAAGAAAGGAAGGCAAGTCAGAGCGAAGGGAATGGAGCAGTGCAAAGACACACTGTGGAGCACAACCCAGAGACTGGCAGAGAAGAGACTGAGGTGGGAGCCTGGGAGCACACAGGCTGAGGCACAGAACAACTCTGGGAGGGTTGCAGGCCAAGAACAGACAAGAGTGGAAGTGAGGGCAGCCAGAGTGCAAGGCAGATGGCAGGAATGGGGTGCAGGCAGCTGTAGCATGGCAGGTAAGAGCAGCAGGAGAATGGCCAGAGTGTGGCCGGGGTGGCCAGAGTGTGGAACTGGTGGCCGGAGAGCAGCATGGGTGGTCAAAGGGTAAGGCCAGCAGCCACAGTGTGGAGTGGGCTGCAGGAGTGCTGGGCCGGTGACCAGAGTGCTGATGGCCAGAGTGCCACGCTGGCTGCTGAAGCTCGGTATGGCCCCAGAAGAGATAGGGCCCCAGCCGGAGTGCTGCATGGACTTTGGACACAGAGCTTTCCCTTGCTCTCTCCCAATGCTTGCCACCACCACCCCCAGCTCCAGCCAGTGCCTGCATTCAGTCAGCTGCAGCTAGGAAGCAACCACTACCCTGTGACACAAATAGACCTGCATCTTTCCCAATAAAACCTGCCCCTACTCTTCCTGCTAAAGCCAAGAGAGGGATCCAGGAAAACTGTGAAGCACAGGCATGGCAGCTTCTGACTGCATTGGTATCTCAGAGGCATAGAATACCATCACCCACCATATTCTCCCAAAGAGGAGGTGTAGAGAGACCAAAGCAACTGAGTCAAAGAGAATCCCACCTTCTAGGAAGCCTCCCACTGTGAGAAAATTGAATAACCAAGAGAAAATACTGTAAGATGTTGAAGCAAGACCAGCTAGGAAGCATAAAAAAAATACCTTTACATCTATCAGGGGGAAAGTCCTTATGCCCAGGAAGAGAAACGCTCCAATAGCAATGAGTACCCTAGTGAACAAAGCTGCTCAGAAACAAAATGAAAAATCTCCAGAAAAGGAACTTGATGATACGGAACTATATGATATAAATGACATATAATTCAAGACTGCAATTCTGAAAAACCTCAAAGAGATCAAAGAAAATTGGCAGAGTACACAAAGGGAACTAAGTGATCTCAGAAAAAAAATTGAAACTATAAAAAAGCAAATAGAAATTCTGGAGATAAACAATACAATAAAAGAAATGAAAAATGAAATAGCTAGCATAGGAAGCAGAGCCAACCAGATGGAGGAAAGAATTGGTGAAATAGAAGACAAAAGTAGAGAAGTGTCACAGAAGGAAGAGGAAAGAGACCTGAGAGTTAAAAGAAATAAAAGAAACACAGACAGGCATCCAAAATGAGGAATCAAAGAAATAAATCTCAAATAAAACAGCAGAAAATTCCAGAAGAACTAAACAAGTTAGAGGCAAGCAACCTATCAGATATAGAGTTCAAAACGGTGGTTATAAGGATACTTAAGAAACTTAGTGAAAACTCTGACAGAGAGATAGCAAGTATAAAGAAGCACATAGCGTGGAAGCCAGGACGGCTCAGTGCACTCATTTTGCAGCCCCGGGGACCAAGGATCAAATCCTGGTCCTAGCCTGTGTGACCCATATGCCAAACTGGGGAATGTCCCCCAGTTCGGTTCTCACCAGGGTGAGACACCTGCCCAATTCCTGCCCTGTGCAGCCCCGCACCCACCTGTGGAATGAAACTATGTGGAAAAACCGATGACGTGCAACTATGGAGACTGTTTTGGGCCCTCCCCCTTCTCTCTGTCTCTATCTCTGTATCTCTCTCTCTCTCTCTTTCTCTTTGTCAAAAACAATAAAAATAAATCTTTAAAAAAAAAAGTGGGGGAGAAGCCAGGATGGCTCAGCGGGTTAAGCGCTTGCTTTGAAGCCCCGAGGACCAAGGATCGAATCCTGGCTCCGGCCCAGGCGGACCCACATGCTGAACTGGGGTGTGCTTCCCGAATGCGGTGAGGCCCCCAGTTCAGTTCAAAAAATAAATTAAAATTAAAATTAAAATTAAAAAAAGGACATAGAAACAAAAACGAACCAGTCAGAAATTAAGAATACAATAAATAAAATTCAGAATGCAATAAAAGGCATCACTAGCAAGCTAGATAAAGCAGAGAATCAAATCAACAATCTGAAGACAAGGTAGCTACATATAAACAATTACTTTCCATTTAAATGGATTAAAAGCTCCAATCAAAAGACATGGAGGGTATTTCACTGAGTGGAGTGTCAAACAGAGGAAGACAAATGCAAGTTGACTTTGCTTATAGGTAAAATCCAAAGAAGGAAATAAACAAGCGGAACAAGAACAGATTCATAGATATAGAAAACATTTGAGTTGTTGACAGATGGAAGGAGGGTTGGAGGAGGGGTGAAATAAGGGGAGAGGATTGGGAAGTTCAGCTTAGTGGTTACAAAGTAATAGTTATGGGGATATATGGTATAACATGAGAACATAGTTGATAATGTAGCATTAATTATGGGTGGCATCAGATAGGTACTAGATTTGTTGGAATGATGGGAGGATGGTGGGAAGGGCGGGTGAAAAGGGAAGAAATCAGAGATATAAAGTCCAGTAACACTAATAACTATATATGGTGTCAGATGGGAACCAGATGTAGCAGAATAAGGATTTTGTAAATTATATAAATGTCTCATCACTATGCTGTACACCTGAAACCAATATAATATTTCACATGTAATTGAAAAATAAAAATAAATGAGAAAAAAAAAGCCATGATGGGCCACATGTGGCCCACAAGCTGTGGGTTGGACAGGCTTGGTGTAGTAGACAATTATGTGTGAAAAGGGTACAAAGAAATACTTATCTCTGTAGTCCTAGAGGGGTATCAAGCAACACTGGTATCAAAATGCGCATACTTTGGACCCCCAAAATCATACTACTCACAACCTATCCTAAAGATATAATAAAACAGATGAAAAAAAAAAAAAAGTTAGCGCATACTAGATGCAAAGCACAATGCTAAACAAATGGCATTAACAAACACTCACCTTACTGACAAACTCTGCCAGTGGACGTTCTTTCCTGCCAGATGCGATCAGCACACAGTCAAGGCAAGGCCTCTGTGATGGCAGAAGTGGGGGACAGTGGCAGGAAGAAGCCGAAGTTCAGACTTCACAGCCTCAGTTTCCTCATCTTTCAAATGAGGTGGTTCCTAAAATTAGATCACTGATGTCCCGTGATAAGAAAAGCAAGCGCCATGACCATAAGCTTGTGCCCCACAGACATAAGGGCTCACCTGAAAAGAAGGATGACATGTCACTGAGCGTGACAGAGGCTGTAAGGGGCACAATCAAGCCCTACAAAGTAGAACGCCTGCTATGTGCCAAGACCTGTTAAAGGATTTACAAGCATTATCTGATTCATCGCCACAATCACTCTGCCAGGTAGAGATTTTGATCCTTGTTGGCCGATAAGGAAAAGGAGGCATACCGGTTGAAAGAGGGGGGCTGGGGGGGAGGGGGGGGAAGACCAGCTGGAAGACAGCAGATTCCAACGCTCCTATTTAGTTCACCACCTGCATCAGAGGTTGCTCGAGATGAAAAGCACAGTCACAACCACAGCCAGCCAGCACCAATCAATCACTCGAATATAAAAGAAATCTTGAAGAAAAGTACCTCGTCCATTAACTGCCAAATCAGTACCGGTAACTCCTATAACTTATCCACAAATTGGTGATGCTTACTGATCCCCAAAATTGTGATAGATGTCCCACCAAAAGTTGATAAACATTTTGCAGGTTTCTAACAAAACGAAAATACTATGTGCTAATTGCAACATCTTTCAGGACACACTTGTGGCTTTCATTACACAAACATTTAATATAGATACTCCTACAAGCAAAGAAATGCTAAGACAGTGAATGAAGAGGTATGTATCTCTTTTTAAAAAAATTAAATTAAAAATTCTCAAAACAGCCTTCAAAATATAAACATAATCAATAGTTCTCTAACACAGTATACTTTAAAGATTTATTTTTATTGGTTTTTGACAGAGAGAGAAGAGAGAAGGGGGAGGGCCCAGAGGAGTCTCCATAGTTGACAGCATTGGTTTTCCATATAGTTTCACTCCACAGGTGGGCGCGGGGCTGCACAGGGCAGGAACTGGGCTGGGAGCCTCCCACATAGGCCCCGGCAAGAACTGAACTGGGGGCACAACCCAGTTCAGCATGTGGGTCCGTCTGGGTCAGAGCTGGGATTTGATCCCTGGTCTCTGGGGCCGCAAAGCGAGTACTCAACCCGTTGAGCCATCCCAGCTTCCCCTTAACACAGTATACTTTAAAAGCTCACCAACAAAACTTAAGACAAAATGTACCCAAGGAGACTGGTTTTAAACATCCAGAAGTTGACATAATCAATATTTTATGTTTATTAAAATCACTTAATACTGAAAAAATTCTCATCTGAGATCTAAAGAATAACAACTTTAGTTTAGAAAGTTACAAGCACCAAGAAAAAAGAAACTGGTAAATCCAGAAAAGGAAGAGATTAAAAAATTGTTTGCAGACGAAATGACTATATCCCTAGAAAGCCCAAAGGAAACTACTGAGAAATACTAAAAGTAATAAGAGATTGGCAAAATAGCAAAATACAAAATAAATATATCAAAATCTATATAGAAGCAGAAATAATAAAAATTGAATCATTTTTTTAGCAATTATTTTTTAAAAGAAGTCTCAAAGTAGTATAAATGACAAGTGAAAAGGCAAGACACAAAGATTAAGAAAACTACTATACTTCAAAGAGATCTTTATTTTAAAAAAGGATTTGCACTACAGCAGGACATACTATGTTCCTGCATGAAAAAAATAACATTGTAAATGTAAAAAAATATTCTTTTAAAAGTACTAAAAGAAAACTTTTTACTAAATATAAAATTTTATTTGTATAAACTTCTAGTTTTTCTTTATCATCTATGTTTTTTATCTTTTCATTAATAGCTAGGTGTTATGTTGTAAAAAATAAAACTATGTGATATAGGCAAAATTAGGTCACACTAGTCACTGGCCTCAGAGGTAAAAAGCCCAAATGGAAGTGGATGCTATTAATAGTTAGAAGCTCTCACATGTTTAAGTTAAATGCTCCCCAAATAAAAGGCAGGAAGGGCTGGCAAATGCATTCATTTCAAAAGTAAATATTAACTTAATGAGTTTGGTGGCCGAAAAACAGATTCTACTCTCTTAAGAGTTTCATTTCCCTTCTCCTCATCAAAAAGAAAAACCACTAAGAGGGCACAAATTTTCCTCCTTCTGGTAGCACTGGCACTACAGAAGAATCTAAAAATCACTCTATGCTTATGTCCTCAAATCTTCCCAGCTCATCTTATGGTAAAGAAGACAAGTACCATATTTTTCCATGTATAAGATGCCCCCACATATAAGACGACCCCTCCTTTTCTAACCCAACATTAAGAAATCAATACACATTACTCCTATGTATAAAACAACCCCAATTTTTGGTCTAATAATTTTAGACCAAAGTATCATCTCATACATGGAAAAATACAGTAAATCAAACAACATACCTCCCAGAAGTAGTCCATGAAACGCCGTGGGGAGGATGGCATGTACTAGCCTTTCTACTCTTCTTTGGTTTTTTTGTTTGTTTGTTTTTGTTTTTTGTTTGTTGGTTTGTTTTTGGAGTCATCATTCTGATAATTGCAGAGCAGGGGCCAATCATTATAAAACTTCAGCTTCTCCTGCCTGCTACTTAGCTCTTCTTCTTTTCCTGCCTACATGGGTCATGAACCAGGAAAGAATTCTGTTTGTCACAGTGGACGGATGGCACCAGCAACCAAAAGGCCATTAACTGAGTGGACCACTGCCCAGGGCTGTGAAAAGGCTCAGAGTGAAAAAACATAGTGTCTGGTGGCTGAACAATTTGCTTCTATGGTCCCTACCAAGACCAAGGAGTTTCAGGAAAAAAAGGAAAGAACATCCAATGACATAGGAAGCAGGGAAAGATGAGAAAGAGAGAAGAAAACAGATGGGACTGTTTTCTTAGCACCCATTTATCAGTGAAAATGAACACAGCGCATTCAATGTCTCTCTCCAGGCACACCTGACATCTTTTTGCTTCACAATGATTTCAAAGTATCACAATATGAAATAAAAATGAAACCAGAATCACTTCATATGTACAAGCTAATAATCCAAATGAATATATAGTCAGGATTTGAAGAGAAAGGATGAATTTATTATCTGATATATTCTGTTCATTATTATTTGCCTTGTTTAAAGAAGGCAATTGACACCCACTGAAAGATCTTCTGACCCTGTTTTCTGAACATGCCAGTGGAAAAACGTACCAGCATGGCTCGCATAATGCCTCCCAGCTCGAACCAATCCGTAGGCAGGCTGGTGGGCCACACATGCGTCTCCTCCACTGTTGCCCTTCTATAACCTTCTATAACCATTGTCTGCAGAGCCCTGATGTCTAGCTGGAAATTTGTATTAAACTATTACTAATTCAGGGGTCTCCAAACTTTTCAGCCCACGGGCCGCATTAACTATCAAACAGCAGTTTGGGGGTCAACTACACACTCGAGGTCCAAATAAAAAAGAATCAAAACATAGATGTTGTTTTTAATTATTTATTTAATATTATTTTATTCAGATAAAAAATCTCCACGGGCCAGATGAGAGGGCCTCGCGGGCCGGATGCGGCCCGTGGGCCATAGTTTGGAGACCCCTGTAAGATGGATCATGCTTGTATCTCAAACAATTCTACCCAATCCCCACCCAAGTCCAGATAAAAACTACAATACAAGCAATGTAAAGAGCAATTTCAAGAAGAGACCTCCTTGATCTCCCACTAACTAACCATGTCCTCTCAACAATTTATTTAACCTCCCTGGACCTCAGTTTTCCCCTGGGTAAAATGGGTGTAATTTGGCTCAGAAAGTCATACTCGCATACCTACTGCAGGAATCTTTTAGGTTCACTTACTCTTCTGCCTTATTAGAAAAACCATTCATCTACTAGAATTACTATCAACTGTCAGTTGCATGTAGACCTTTAGGTCCGTTCCCCATCTATCCATTGCATACCACACCCTTACCTCCTGTGTGTTGCTTTCCCCCTCTCCTGGGAAGCAGCTAAGCAAACACTGGAATCACAAAAAGCAGGTTGGACTCACAGATTAAACCACCTCCTAGCTGAGGTAAGGGCTTTGAGCAAGTCACACTTCAATGAACCTCAATTTCCATATTATCTTTTCGTTGTATTTCCTTTTTATCAGTTGTTTCCCCCAAGAAGAGGACAGATATGTTTTACAAAGCTGAGATTATACTGTATCAATATAAAATGGTTGTTTTCACTTAACACTATAGTTTTTATTTTATGCTGTTTAATATTGTATAAATTTTCTGTAATGAGCATTACTTGTCGTAATAACAAATACTAAAACTATTCAGTGAAAAAAAAATGTAATTGTGCTAAGAAAAAACTCTGAACCTGAAAAAGAGTCTAGGGAGAGAGTTCAATACATCTATGTTGCCTGAAAAAAAAAATAATAACTCAAATGGAGGGAAATATATATGTAAAATGATATAATAAGGAAAATAAAGGGGATGCTGTATATACTAAAAGTGAAATATATGAAACTGTCATCATTCAATTAATATCATTCATATGGGTGTTAGTATTTTTATCTTCAAATAACTGTAGAGAGATTAATGTAAAGCAGACCAGTATATCTTGCAACGTACATATTTATTTATATTTTCCTTTCATGACCAAAGCACCTTTTTGTTGCACATGTAACACAGCATTTGGATAAAGTAAATGAGAACCTCTTGGGGAAAGTTCTGAGCTCAATTAGGGCATCTGGGACAGTCCATATGTTACCAAGTGTTTTGCACACCTGAACCCCAATATCTAATGACCCAAGGATGCTCATTTATAAAAATTAAATAGTCAGCCTTTTAAGAGAAGAGAAGCAAGCACCACAGAACATTCACTATATTTATTTAAGACAATATAAAGGAGCTATACAGCTGAAGATTTAAAATAAATGAGCACCTATAACACAAAAGAAGTTGTAATACATACCTTGAATGACTATTATTAACATAGAATTTTATTTCAATCTTATCTCTTATCTATAATTTTAAGTAGTAAAATTTTCATTAAATTAAAAAATAACCATAAGTTATCCTTATTCACTTTTATCTGTTTTAGAATAATGTCCACTCAGGCCCTCCTTTGTTTAAAATTTCATTATCACTGTCTTAGATTTTCTTTTGGTTAAAATACCTGGAAAATGATTGTGATATTAAGAAATAGACAATTGTAGAAATAGGACTACATTTTCTGAACCAAAAATCAGAATGCATGATTTAAAATGAAGAGCTGCATGAAAATATTCAGACTGCACATAACTGTACCAATATCCATCTTCAACTCTTTCCCGATAGTTCAGTAACAGATATTTTTTAAGTAGCTCTCAAATAATTTTCATCATGAACACACTTGTGAGATATGACATAATCTCAAAATATAACCCTGGATAACTGCAGCAGCAGCAACAAGACGTGACTTGTTAGGTAAGGGGAAGTAGAGAAACCTGCATCAAAATCTTCATGGAGCATTTAGAAAACTCTCTCCGCCTCCATGCCCATCACTGTTTTATAAAAGCTGATTCAGTCTTCTGGTTCCGAAAATCCTTTAGAACAGAACAAATACGGCACTAAGGTAACTAAGTTATAGCCCTAGCCCAGCTTTTGGATAAGAAACAGACTAGAACAACATACAGCCACTCCTCACTTAACGACCTACCTGTTTAATGACTGCTCAGACTTACGACCAGTTCTCTGGTGTAAGGAATCCCCTTTCTCGGTCTGTTGTGTGAGTCTCATGAATCCCCTTCCTCGGTCTTTGTCTTGTTCCCACAGTCAGTTAATATTCACTACATAAAG
The DNA here is from genome assembly GCA_004027555.1 of Craseonycteris thonglongyai. Taxonomy (NCBI): domain Eukaryota; kingdom Metazoa; phylum Chordata; class Mammalia; order Chiroptera; family Craseonycteridae; genus Craseonycteris; species Craseonycteris thonglongyai. The sequence continues at coordinate 11,525 of PVKE010017427.1, forward strand.
CATTCGCAATGACACAAGACTACACAATTTCATTTCAAACTGTAGTGTCACATATCTATTGAAAAATACATATCCTATGGTGCCAAGACACACCACAAGACAACCACCTTTAAGCTCCTCAATTATTGAGCAATTCACTTAATGACCTAATCGTAGGAAAAGTCTTTAAGTGGGGAGTACATGTAATTCAGTTTGTTTCCACCAAGAGATATGTCATGGGTGATAATTTCATATTCGGCAAATTCCCATGGACAAACTCTGGAATAATTCCTGGTACTGTAGATGCAAGTCAGCCACTTCCTTTCCAGCTCAAGAAAATACATCCAACATAATTGAGAGACTAAGATCAATCTGCTCCACATTTTTTAAGGAAATTATTTGAACACTTCAATGTTTCAGCTGACCAGAACACACAATTAGAACAATGTGTTTGTGGTCACCTAGACTAGAATGCTAATTCCTAAACACTGAATGTGAAAATGCCTTCTAGAATCACACATAACAGACATCTCACATAAAGGTATCCACAGACTGAGAAAGTACAAATAAGCACACGGAAATGGTGACCCTAAGACTCCCTGGGATCTCTACCCAATTTCAAGCCCCTTTCAATACTTACAAGCCTGATTTGCCAGGTAGAAAAAAAAGCGTATCAGTGAAAAGTCAAATAAGTACTCTACCTGATACAATTTCGGCTGAGTATACAACTATGTATTGAAACAATTTTTTTCTACTTTATTTTAACTGGTCATAAAAGCTTGAAAATTTTTTCCCACTTATTCCTTACCCATGCATATAAGATTTAATATCATGAAAGTTAATGAGTAGCTATTTTTAAAGACTTACATATAAAAAAGACACATAAAAACTATTAATCTCCTTACTAAAAAATTAAGCACATTATATTGTACTGTAAGATACTACAGTAAAGAGTACTGACATGTATTGAGATCATAAAAGAACTTTTTAAGAACATATGGTTAAAGAAAGGAAAGAAAGATGGAAGGGAGAAAGAAGGAGGAGGGGAGCAGGGGAAGGAGAGGGGGAGGCAGAAGAGGGAGGGAGGAAGGAAGGGAAGGAGAGAGAGAGGAGTGGAGGAGGGAGAAAGAAAGGAAGGAAGAAGGAGCAAGGGAGGAGAGGGGAGGACAGAGCAGGAAGAAAGAAAGCAGGCAACAAAAAAAAGAAAATTTTAAAAAAGAAAAAATTAATGTAATAGCTAGAACTAACTTTAAGTACTGAAAATAAAATACCGGGTCTGGCAACAGTAACACCCCTTATGATTATTACAAAATCATAAACACGTAATTCTATAATGTAGCAGTATTATATTTAATTAAGCACACTACACTACTTCAAAATGGGTGTTACTTCTGCTGGATCCTGTAGATTCAGAAGGAAAAATTGAATGTTCCTTCAATTATAGTCTTCACATGGTGAAAGAGCTCCTTCAAGAAACCTGACATTGCCGTACCCTGGAGACTCAAGCTTGCAAAACTGGGAGTGACTTGCTGGTTTCCAAATTTTTATAACTGTACCTTTTGTAAATTCTATAACATAAAGAATAAGAAGAGTTAAGTGTGTAAAATTAAAGATTTAATAAATACATCTCTCAGAGAAGGATCATTTAGAAAAGTATGTCTGTCACAGTGACAGCACACTCCACTGTATAGATTGTAATTCCATTCCTCAAAAACCTGACCTAATAACAAATCAATTGCTCGCAGGCTCATATCAAAACCTAAGCTTGGGACTCCCACTGATTCTGCAATATGGTGAGTTGTATAATTATTTCATTATATATTGCAATGTAATAATAATAGAAATAAAGTGCACAATAAAAAATAAAAAAATAATAAAAAAATAACAAAAAATCTGACCTAGTGAGCATACAATAGAGTATACAGTGTCATGTTATAAAGTTGTACACCTGAAATTTATATAATGTTATCTATCAACCGATGATATCCCAACAAATTTAATTTGACCATAAAAAAATATATAAAGATACTTCTTTGACCTCATTAAAAAATAAAAAACCTGGGGAAGCCGGGATGGCTCAGTGGGTTAAGTGCTCACTTTGCAGCCTCGGGACCAAGGATTAAATCCCGGCACCGACCCGTGTGGACCCATATGCTGAACTGGGAAGTGCCCCCAGTTCAGTTCTCACCGGGGTAAAGACCCCGGCCCAGTTCTTGCCCTGTGCAGCCCGCACCCACCTGTGGAATGAAACTATGTGGAAAAACCAATGATGTGCAACTATGGAGACTGTTCTGGGCCCTCCCCCTTCTCTCTGTCTCTCTGTCTCTGTCTCTCTCTCTCTCTCTCTCTCTCTGTCAAAAACAATAAAAATAAATCTTTAATAAAAAAATAAAATAAAATTCTGACCCACCCTCACCCACTGGCTTAGCTGACTTCATTTATCATTAGGGCTCTTAGAATAAGGGCCAACCCAAACACAACCAAGCAGTTTAAGGATCTGTAGATTATAAATCTGTGGCTCAAATTTCAGTCAGAAGAAAAACGGGTAAAATGTATCTCTGTAGCTGGACCCATTTTGTACTTGTCAAAGAAAATCACAGGTACCGAGGCTAAAGAAAATACTTCCTTCACTAAAGGTCAGCTTTTTGCAAATGAATTCAAACATACAAATCAACACACTGCCCCAAAAGGAACACCAACCACCCTTACAGGAGAGATTGCCTATAGGCTACTGGGCTGTCATTAGGATGCACAGCGCTCAGGAAGACAAACGGAACACTACTCATGCTTTCAACTTTCGTAACATTCTGTCCTGTGGAGATTAAAAATATGACAGTGACTAATTCCCCAAAATGTCATACATTTTGCATTTTGTGACATCAACTTACTCTCTGAATTTTTACAGCACTACTCAGACATTTTAGCCACTGTCTGGGACTAGATATAATTATGGTAATTATGACTACCATAATTAGGGAGATGGCAAATGTGATCAAATATTTATAGAAAAGAAAAACTGAAGAACAGAAAGTTCCAAGCATCTGAAAACTTGAACTAAATTTCCAATGAGACATTAAGGAGCAAGTAAAGTTCTTTTCCAGTCATCCAAAATGTTGAATTTGAAACATAATGATTTAGTGGATTGCTGGCATAATCGGAGAACATAAATTTCTAGACACCTTGCATGGGATAGGTTAATATCATCCCAAGTTGAAAGACATGACCATGGTGAAAATAAACAGGACGTAAAGTAATATAAAATCTTACTATAAAGAATGAGATCGGATTTGTGCCCAGGGCCAATGCTGCAATATGACAGGAACTGGTCAACCTGTAAAGGCCAGTAGGATTAAAATCTGTGGAAGTGACCAGATTGAGAGTCAGGTTCACAGCCTATCCAGAACCTCACATAAAACAGACATCCATAAATACTTGATGTATAAATCTTTGAATTGAAGGGGACTTATCACAACAAGAAAGAAGTTTTGAGACGGTGGGAGTGGAGCAATGAGAAATGGAAAAGTGAGATTAAGAGGTTACTGGGATAAAAGGTAAAAGTGACAAAGTCTTGAACTGATGTCATGATGGCTGGAATGTCAATGAAGACATTAAAGTGAGAGATGTTTGTTTGTTAAGGGTAGGAAGATAGTCAAAAAGACAGATTGTGAAAGGCCTGGAAAGCCGAGGTAGGAGTTTGGACTTAAACCTACAGCAAGCAGGGAGCTTTTGAAGTATGAAGCAGGAGAATAGCATGATTTGTATTTCAGATCTGCCATTCTGTTGAAATAGGAGGCAAGCAGTAGGCTGGGAAGCCAATTAGACTACTGCAAGTCCCAGCAAGACAGGAACAAGACTCGTAAGAGTCAAGCCAATGTCAGGATTTGGGACTTGGAGGGAAGTTCAGGATGGTGTCAGGTTTTTGCCTTGGGAAATCATGTGGCTGCTAAAGCCAATCATGGAAACAGGAAGAGGAATCAGTGCAGGTTTAGGAAATATAAGAATTAGTAATATTTTGTAAATGCTGAGATTGAGGTGCCTATGAGATGCAGAGGCAGAAACATCTATCTAATGGGCAGCTGGATACCTGGGTAGAGTTCAGAACCAAAATCTGAGTCAGCCACACTGATGTGAGTATATTAATGGAGTAGCCAAATGCAAAGGACTTACGTAGACAAGCCACTGGAGGAGAGCATAAAAACGATCACAGAGGACAGAAGGTTTCTGTTATGATGAAAGAGAGGCCATGGTGAAATACTCATAAAAAGGAAGAGACAGAAAATGGAGATAAGAAAAGAATCAATTATGCAAGTTTCTAGCATGCAAAGGAGGGAAAGGAACCAAGAGGAAAGGAGGAGCATCTAACCTGGAACAGAATACACAATTCTCTTCTGACATGGAAGATGAGTAGGAGTAAGACTGGAACAAATGAAGGTACATGTTGGTGCCTAATAGTGTTAATTATTCCAAGAGCTGGAGGGTGTTATAGGCTACACTGTATCCGCCAATAATGCCTATGTTGAAGTCATAACCCCTAGTGCTCCAAATGTGACCTTATTTAGAAACAGCCTTTGCAGATGTAGTTAGTTAAATTCAGATGAAGTGATACTGGAGGAGGGTGGGCCTGCAATTCAATATGATTGGTGTCCTTATAAAAAGGTGAAAATTTGGATACATAGATACCCACAGAGGGGAGACGATGTGAAGACACACAGAGAGATAATGTCCGTCAACAAGCCAAGGAAAGAGGCTGGACTCACAAGATCCTTTCCTAGCGGCCCTCAGAAGGAACCAATCCTGCCCACACTTTGATTTGAGACTTCTGATCTCCAGAACGGTGAGACAATACATTTCTGTTGTTCAGTTTGTAGTAATTTTCTATGGCAACTCTAGCAAACTACAGAGAGAAAGTCATCTACTAAAGAAAGAAGGGGTGGAGAAGGGTGGCTAGAAGGTCTGAGGGGAGTGGAAAGGTTTCAGCGGGAAACAGGCCAGCCACACAGACGGTGCACAGTTGCCTTAGGTTCCAGCTAAGGCTGCAGACGATAAATTTATTTATAGAGTGATTTCCTCAAGCAGCTCTTGGCAGCCAGTGGGTAAGAGAGGAAAAGATGCCAGGTCAAAATCAAAGGCTGGCAGAGTAGATTACAAGCAAAATACAAAGGGGTAAGGCCATGAGGAAGTGATGTACCATAAGTGAATAGAGGAGAGGGGAAGGGTTGTGGGCTGGAAGGACAGAATAGGCAGAGGAAGGAATCATCTAGAAATTGGAAACCAGCAAGGAAGAGACAGACGGAATGCAGCAAGCGGGCGAGAGCTAGAAAGGAAGGACTGTTGCTGGGATTTAATATTTTAGATGAGGAAGTCAGAGACATCTAAAGCTAGGCCCTTATATACAACATATACATCATTCACTCAGACGCTGAGGCCTCCGATGATGAAGGTGGTCAGGGTGAGAAAAGACTGTGATAACTTCCACCATCTTCAATGTATAGTAAAGAAGGACCAGGAGTACTCCCAAATCATATTGTACCTAACCGCTAGACTCTAGCAGTCATCAAATTCACTGTCACGCTTATCACAGCAGGTGTAATAGTTACATCTTTACACACAATAGCAAAGAGGGACATGGACTAGGAGCTGCGATGCGTGTACACTTCCCCCCTCTAACTCACAAAACAATGACATTAAGCAGGCAGGAAGTTAGATAGCCTATAAGAGTGTACTTGAAAAAGTTACAGAACAGATGTAAAAATGTGAAGATATTTTATGTGCATTGTATGCATTTTCCTAGGATACAAAAAATAAAGTAACTGAAAAATGCCAAGACAAGCGTTGGCAGCCCCCTTGTACTTCACAAACATGAAATAGCTGAGCAGAGCAGATAATAATTAGACAACTCATAAACAATCACCCTTGTTTTCAAACAAATATATGCTTAATCATCTGGATTTTATATCATAAACAAATGAAACTCTCTGTACTTCAAAGGTTTATTTCGATCGCTAAAATTTTTGTATGTCTCCCCAAAGTCCTAAGCACTTTGTTCTGACAACTTATCTGAACTAAAACAACAGAGGCATGAAGCAGAACTAAAACTACCCAATTTAACCTTTTAATATATGCACAACTCATGAATTGCTGTGCCTTTAGACATTTCCAACTCTTTCCAAACACATATATTTACACTTAATTGGAGCTCTTTGCTTCCAAAGTTCAAAAGGTTTTCTGTGTGGTAATTTTACACTGGGATAGATTAAACATATTCTGACCTTTTATATTTTAGACATCATGATTACTTTTTTAAAATCATGAAATCAAAAAATAAGATTCAGAAGTTCACCTGAAGTCATACTGTAGCTATTGTTTACTGCTCTAGGAAGAAGGGAGCCACTCAGAGCATACGGCCTGGGCATTTATTGGGTACCAAAAGGTGACAAATCTGTAAAGTTCTGCACTAGCATCACATACATGAAGTTCACACTTACTAGAAGGTCCTATCACAATGTCACCAAAAACCCTGGATCCACTTAAAACTATTAACACAAAATAGCCATCTTCTTTCATCCTGCAATCTAGCTTAATGATTTGTTTCTCCAATAATTTTTATTTAGCCCCTTCATTTTAGCCATATACTAACTATGCCAAACTCTAAGGCTCCAAAGATCAAAAAGTTTTGTAGGAAAAACAACAAAAGAACAAATTGACACCAATAAAATTTTACTTCGGATATCCTTTATAAATCATTAGTCTATCCACATCAAAACATTGATTATACCCACAGAACATAAAATGCTTCATATCTGAGTCATGGCCCTGATATGAAACGAATTAAGGGCAAAATGATTATCCTTACAACATCCTCTCTCCAAATGCTTCAACAAAATTCCCTATGCCAACACAATTGCCTATCATTGTAAATATCTGAAGCCCTCAATACTTAATTCCCAAAGTGCCTCATTTTCTCTTTACATCGAGTGTAAGCATGCCGTTCCTGAATATAATTCCAGGCTAGTTATGAAAATTAGCAATCATATTATTTCTGCTTATTTAAGACCAAATAAATAAATATATTTTTCAAATGTGTCCATATTTCTTTTTCTCCTCTGTTCAAGGTCAAACATTTACACACACCCTACAGCAATCCTCTACATAAATTAGAGAGTAGCAACTAAACTCCTGCTCCTTGAGATAAGGAGCCTTCCAGCTAGTAAATACTGAGTAGGAGGAAAATTGCCACACCTTGATGCCTACCTAAGAAGCTGACCCAGCCCCCAGGTTTCAAGATTCAAATCTTAACTGAATTCCAACACACTAGAATTGCCCCAACTTGGAGGGGAAGACCACAAAACAAGTTCAAGGAAACTTCTACCACTATAAATTGAAGATGATCTTAGAAGTTGGTGACTTCCTGTTATATAATCACAGATTTGGTGCTCTTTTCTGATATTAGTAAAAATTGCCATTTTATATTGAGTATTAAGTAAGATTCTTTCCTACATTTAAAGATTCAAAGCAATTTGAAGATCACAATCTAACTGATCGGTTTTAGAAAGGAGAGACTGAACCCTGGGCAAATTAAATGACTTGCCCCAACAGCTAGGAACTGACCGATGAGAAGCCACATTATTGGACATTCAGTCCAACACTCTCTCTCCTTAATCTGCAGCAGGGCTTTACTCATATTCAGCAGATACTTACTGACTGTTAACCGTGTGCAAGACACCCAAAGGATTAGGAAGCTAAATGCAGTAATCCTCCCAAAGAATCTAAAACATGGTAGGTAGTGTCAGAGTTTTAATTAATATGCAGATCATCACACAAACCATATATGAAATTTTAGAGGAACATCTGAAAGTACCTCTCCTCATAGGTCTAATTCTTCCTCTTGAACTAAATCCTTCCATCCTCCTTGTAGTCCTTCCAACTATAGAAGGTGGATGTCAGGGTGAGAGCATCGATGAGAAGGAAAATGAGGACAAGGGCAATAATACCAATCGTGAGACATTTACCACGTGTTCATCACTCCTCCAGAACCTTTGTAGAGTTGCACTTCATTTACTTAATCCTCACAACAATTTTATGAAAGACTTGGAAGGAGTCAGTCAATTGTTCCTGAGAGGGAGGCTAAGTTAGGGTTTGTTTACATGCAGGCATGCCTTTACTACCACCATCTCCCAGGCTCCTGACACCGGGTCTTGCTCTGATTAACTGCAAACTACCTGGCCCCTCTGGACCTCAGTTTCTTCACCTGTGAAATGATGAAGTGGCACACATGACCTCCAATGTCTCTTCCAAGTGTAGGATTGTGTGATTTACTGATGTGAAGTAGTTCACCTCTGTCTTGCGGTACAGAGGAAGGAAAACACGTTGTAAAACTTAAAGACAATTCTGTTCCAAATTACAAAATCCAGATTTTGATTGTGCAGAGGTTTCGGGGTAACAGACAGTGAGGAGTTATGGGCTTGATTTATACATCCTTAACTTTCATGTAGGCTCCAGCTAATGTCACAGTCACATGACAGAATAGCAAATAATCATTAACAATGATATTTAAACAAGACAAGGGGTTTTTACATTCCTAATGATGCCTAAGAGTGAAATGTAACAACATGGGGAAATATGTTAGTTATAGGTGGAAAGAAAAAAAAAAAAGATAATATGTGGGCTGTGGTGTTTTTTGTTTTGTTTTTTAACATGAGGAAAGAAGCAAGACGACCTTTCAACAGTGGCTGTCCCCAGATAACAGGATTTGGGAGACTTTTCTTTCTCCCCTTCCTTATCTTTCTTTTTTATGTAAGCTTAAATTACCTCCCTAATTAGAGGGGAGACTTTTCTTTATTAAGAGAGAAAACGTGCTCAATATTCTCACAATGATTTCTTCTGAGAAAAAAGAAAACATCTCTGTAACACTGCCGAAATACTAGAAATACAGGTTTAGAGGAGAACGTCACTATTACCTACTACAGATGGGCAAGAAAAGATTCCTCTATTGCTTCAGGTCTAGAATAACTCAGTTTTATAGAATGTTTCAGGAATGCTAGCAGGGGGGTTGCTTTGCAGTCCAGGGACCCACAGCTTTGCACAGCTCGACCCAGAACATAAAGAGCAGGTGCAGGAGACGAAGCAGCAGACCGTGTGAGCCAAATGACGCTGGCCTGCCTCATCCAGAAATCCCGGTCTGGGGCAGGCTCTCCCTGAGCGGCGCTGCCCTGCACCACAGCCAGCCACAAGGCCAAGGGGACTTTCCATGAACACGAACATCCTTTCCTTTCTGAAGCACTACAGTAGAGGGAGGACAGGTAGCACATCTCATGGAATATGCAACTATTAAATCAAACAACCACAACAAACTAATCGATGCTTTCATTAGGCTGCAGGATAAGCACACCGTGTAGAAACATCTGTGCTCATATATAAACATGCAATATGTATATACATGTGGCCCAGTTCACAACACAGATCAATTACTGTGGCTTCGGATGGCGACAATGAAGCACCACTGTATAGTACTCCTGCGAACATTCTGTAAACATATCATTTATCCGGTGATTCCCACTGACGCACAAAACAACTCGGCGAAAAAGTACAAATGAAAAATCACATTCAAAATACTACTAGTTACACAAGACCCCTCTGCCTTACTTGAAGTGGCTTTATTTTTTTTATTTTTTATTTTTTTGCTGCTTTGTAACAAGTAGATAAAGACGGGCTTGATACACAAAGACTAGGAAAACTAGACCAGGAAAAGTCAGCTCCTCCTTTGGGAGTCTGACAGACAATATGTGGTGTCAACAGCACATCACAGCCTGATTCCGAGGAGGGTTGCAAGGGAGCTGTTGTGCCCAACTTAGCACCAGCTCCAGAGCCACCGTGAGCTGGCACATCAGCCCGGGTTGTTCCAGCACTGCCACCTTCAAGAAGGCAACAGCACAAAGGCCTGTGGGCGTCTTCTGTTTGTTTGTCAATTTAAGAAGACATATCTCTGTTGATTGCTACCAAAATTCATTTGAATGATTATTTTAAATTGGAAAACAATACAATGCAACTAAAAAGATGCCACCTCTGTTTTTTAGGCTTTTTTTTTTTTTTCTGTTTCTAAGTGCGAAGTTGGCACCTATTGACTGTGCCTGGCAGTAATTAAATACAACTAACATTAGATAAAGAAATTTAACCTACCTCATCAAAGGTGGTGTCATCTTTCTTCAAAGCTGTAAAATAAAAAGGGAAACAGTTATTGTAAAACATCTCAAAAGGCCAAGTATCTAAGTTCTAAAAAACAGGAAAAAAAAGGGGAGGGGGGTAGTATAGTGTTTTTAATTCAGAAAGCAAAATTGTACCCCAACCTGAATAACAATGTTATGATACAAATAGGAAAACTACAAATAAGAGAGAGAATTGCACAGCATGCATCTCTGTGAAACATTCTCATAAATATGTAAATCATACTGTCCTCCCAAGTATGGAAAAGAAGTATGCATATCTTATCCCCTTCTCTTCTTTAGTAGAAAAATGTTTTAATGAAAGAATCAAAAAGTAATCTTCAAGAAATTTCTCCTAAAACTTCCAGGTTTTGAGTATGTATTATTGTCTATGGTGAATGGACCTCCTAGACCAATTGTTACAATGATACCCACTCTGTACAGAGCCCTGAATGAGATTTTCATACTGAGAAAAGTTTAAGTACAGTGATGAAAAATCAAGCATGCAAAATAGGCACTGCAGAGACATAATTTAAATACTTCAACATGATAAATTTCATAATAAAGTATAGCCAAAAGAAACAATACATTCAGAATATTTCATAGGAACTAGAGAATATTTGAAATTTATTTTAAATATCATATATGGCTTCAGAACTAGAATTTTATTACCCTAAAGAGAAAGAGAAATATTGTATGTCTAGTTGGCAAGCACCTAGTTCCTTAAATCCTACCATTGCTGAGAATGCTTCATATTAAGGTAAGTGTGCAAAGTAGCTAATTTAGTTGAAACCACTAGTTGGAAAAATATTTCAGATATATGGAATTGTGCCTAGGTGTTTACTGGTCTATTCAGGATAGTTCTATTCCAGATACAAGCAGCTGAGTAACTCTCACTTAGAAAGCTATGTTCTGACAAAATCAATGGAAAGCAAGTTATTCTGAGAAAAGCCAGATGCCTAAACTGAAGTTATCACATCAAAGCTTAGATTATAGATTCTAGCAATCTTGAAAAAGTGATTTTTGTATCATACTATAATTTTGTCTTTTTAAAACATCAAGAAGTATGTGGTTGTGGTGGTGAGTTAAGGGGGATGAGGGTAGGTTGAGGGACATAAAATATTTCTGTACGTTTAATTCTTACTCTTCCCCTTTCGTCTAACTAACTGATCTACAATAGATTTCTCTACTTCCTTGATTAGAGAACAATTTCTTCTGAATGAAAAATTAAGACATTCCTTTGTCCCAGTCTCAAATGGCTTACCTCACATTCAGTTATACATATTTTATTATGTATCTAACTAAACTTAACATTAAATCTAAAATAAAATATTTTGATGGAAAGATATAAGATCCTAGATGTTAATAGTTAAGGTAGTTCTTAATAGTAACATTTTAACTTAAAATGTAAAACTTCCACTCTAAAACTTTCCTTTAAATACCATTCAACAATGATACTAGAGTATACCCCTCACTCCCTCAACCCAAGGCATGTCCTTCAACATACTTGATTAGTGATATAATATTAGTGACCTACATAAATATAGACAAGTTGGTCCCTCTAAAAAAACAATTTTTGGAAGAAGAAATGGTTAGCTCATTGATTTCAAATACAAAGTCAATTATTGCACAGCCTCATACCTAGTGCATTTAACAAAGATTCATGTAAAACACATTATGTGGCTGCCATGCAAGATGCATATAAAGCTTATAATTCACAGTATACACTTTTAAATATATTTACTTTGGACATGATACAAGTTTTGGAAATTCAACCATGTTTTTTCTTAAACATCCAGTAAGAACTACAGTTAGTTGATGTTCTATCTATCCCTTAGAGAATGGCTGATATGAAATGAAGACCCTCAAGTTGAAAAATGAAGAAAGCAGAAAACTAGAATGTCTTCAACATCCAGACTGGACTATTTATTTCCTTCTTGCCTCCTAAGTCCTGCCAACTTCCCCCAACATTCTGGATAAAAGAATGAGGTCTATAGGTAGAAAGAAAAGGAGGAAATAGAAGAGGGAATTGCAGGTGTATTTTCTAAGATATAAGGAACAGGAAGGTAGATCCTCAAGCCCAGGATACAACAGAGAACACTTTAAGACCAAGAAGTTTATGGCCTCTTTGGTAACACCTTACAGTTTCTTCTAAATATTGAATCATTGCCCTGAATAGCAGTTAAAATTATGTTAATAGCAGTTAATAGTAACAACAAAGGCCAATTAAAGATGTCATTGCCAAATATTTATCAGGTCATCAATGAATAAATCTGACCTAAACAAGCACACAATATCCCATTATTGACCACATTCCCTGATTGTCATTAATCATTCATGTAAATGCAAACCAACAATTATCTTCAAGGATATCATAGAATAATAACAAGCATATTCTATGTTTCTGGGTTAACAAAGGGTGTGTATTAAACCATTTAAGATAATCAGATGTTCTCTTCAGTTCTCTGCTCAGACACTGCTTTCACTAGAAAGTTTCCACTATCTCACCTAATTAAAGTGGTGTCTCTCCTATGTTCTCTGACAGCAAATTATGCTAATCTTCATGGTAGAATTTGTCACTCTAAATATATAGTTAATTGGCCCATCTTCTCTTAAAGTCCTTGAGGACAAGGACCAGTAACAATGGTCACTGAATCTGAATGCCAGCACCATATACTGAACACAGGAGGTACTAAATAATTATTTGCTGAATTAATGAGTTATACCTCAATGGTAAAAGGACAGTATCTTACATTTTGAGACACACTAAAGTTTTGGCATATGAAAACCATATACTATATTCTCTTAGGAAAGGATCATAGATTTAAATTCCATTTCATAGTTTTCTAATTAAAATCTTTTAAAACGACATTGGGAGAGAATATGGTACAAGTCAAATTTTGTGGCTGAACCTTTAACCTTACATTTCTCTTTTCGGACAGAATGGACTTATCAAATGACAACTGAACTCTAGAATTACACACTAACAGTACAAGGTAAAAAAAAACAAAAACTGAGTGTAACCACAGCCTCTTCCTTTTATTCAGTTCTCTCACAAACTCTTTTAAAGAAATGGTATACAGGGGTTTCATCTCAAATATCACAGAGTATAAACTTCCTTTTGGAGATAATCCAAACAAGCATGAAGAAATACATTCAAATAAGAATGAAAAAAATGTCAGTTCGACCTTAATCTTACACCGGATGTTACAGAAAGCCTTTCTCCTCCACATTCAAAAATAAAGAAGAAACAAGAAAAAAGGAAATGGATTTTAATATAAACATTCTTATAACAATTAAGTTCCCTTTGTCTTTGTTTATGCTAACCTAAATTAAAAAAAAAAGACAACACACGAGACAAATATAGTAATTCCTAAATAAGTGAGCACACTGACATGCTTTAGCAGAACACCATAAATACTACTGAAATCAATGGATGACTTCAAAATTCAATTACACCCATCTCATAAAAGAACCATAGCTATGTAATAGTCACTCCCTGGCAGATGTCATAAATTAGAGTGCTATGGCTTGAAAGCCAACATGTTTTATTAAACCTTTTATAATACAGTAATCTCAGATCAGCTGTATTTGAAGTGGGCAATGACAAAGATGACATGACCTTTCATGCATGAATAAATTAAACATTAGAATTACCACTTTTACATAGTCAGAATTATTATTAATAATAAACACTGAATGGATATCGTTATTTTCAAAAACTGTCCTAATTTTCTGTAGATGAATGATTTCTTTCTAATGGCTAGACAATGACACTGTATTTTATTGTATAACAACAAGCTTACACTTGACTCACACTGTAAAAGCAAAAAAAAAAAAATCTGTGTGTTTATTTCAAAAGCTATCATAGATTGATTGGTTAAAGGGAACTAATATATTGAGAGGTTGGATTATTTAATAGAAATAAACAATTTATTCTTTTATCTCCTCATGAAGTACCAATGAAGAAAGGAGGAAGAGAGGGGATAAACAGAAATTGGAAGGAATAATAACACCCTCCAGTAATGATTTCCGCTGTGTGACAGCCAATGCCCTGGACGTTTTATATATTTAATCTTCACAACCTTAAGATAATTTATAGAGATAATGAGAACTCTGAAATTCAGGGAAATTGCGCTAGCTGTCCAAGGCATACAGCAAACAGAGTAAACGGAGTTCAAGCCCAGACCAGCCCAACTCCAAAACCTGTCCTGCTTCCAGGTCAGCTACACTATAAACTCAGTGGCCATTTCTTCCCTTACTTCTCTCGCTTTCCATCTAGAAGACCAATTATATCCATATGAAATAATCACTAAAAATGCTAACATGATGAACATCTATTGAGTCCTCATTACATACCACACAGGACACCATATATATTATTTCACTAAATGCCAACAACAAAACTGAGCTGTACATGAAAAACTGAAGCTCAGAATTGAGGGACCTGTCCAAGGTCACTCAGCGACAAGAGGCAACACCAGAAATCGCCAGAACATCTGACACACAGCCCATAACACCCTTAGTATGGGATTAAACAGTGTATATATGGTGCATATATAGTATGCACTATATAATCCCAGACTAAAGCCTGAAGTCAACACCTTAAAACCCCTAAAATAATCAGATGATTTCATTGCTTTTTGGTTTTGCAAATAAAACATCAAGAAATATACAGATAACAAAGATTGATGTTTCTGTAATGCTACTCTAATAAATGTCTTGGGCATGGTATTTAATCATAATTGCTTCCAATCCCTTTATCTCCTTTTACAGTATTCCAGAATGAGATTTCCCATTAGAATCATGACCTTCCATCAATACAAGAAATAATCAGTTATGTTTACTACACTGTACTGTTTCCCCAAGGGAGGAAGTAAAATCTACTAGATCTTAGAAGACATTTTAACAAGAGATGGAATCAAAAAGAGGTGCATATCACTAAATCTCAGTAAGCTAGAAAATCCAATTAACTGTAACAGCCCACTTGCCAGCATTGTAGCTAATCCAAATTTTACTGATTGTTGCTCAAAACCTTAAAATTATTTACACATAAAGAATTTTTATATCAATGTCCTTGGTTTCTTACTGAGATTCAATTGCAATGAATTATTTAACACAAAACTGGAAAGGCTCCAACAGAGTCATTAGCATTAGTAAATATACAGTTAATGTGTTTTAGAACAGGGCTTAATGGACCCCAGAAATGCTTCTGTGCGGGTTTGGGTTGGAGGCTGAGAGATCCTCCTTAATAATGAACACCCACTCAACACCTTGCTCTCCCTCGCTCTTACTGGCTTCCAAGTTCAGCTGAATGTAGAGACTGTTCACATTCTAACAGGCAAGAATGAAACTACAATATCCAATACATGTAATAAAAAAAGCCAGGACTAAATATTGGTTTCACACCAAGACTTTACAGTCATCTTGGGAATGAAACTGTGTACCAAAACAAAATTTTCAGTTAAAAGACAACAAAGAAAACTAGTCTAAATGTTGACCCATGTTTCCTCTTACTTTAAGGAAGTTGACATCTTTTTTGATGCACTTATATAATGACTTCTGAACTAATGGATGGTAGGATGACTACAATACTCATATGAACTCCAGGGTTTTATTGTAAGGAATGAGACACCTTAAACTTAACTTCCATTAACACCTTTACTAATGTGGATAACATGTTAAACAAGTGGAACAAAGGCTAGAAGCCTTCTGAGGGACTCTGAGGTTATTTTCAGGGCTTGCACGATTTTCTTGCTCAAAGCAGCTACCTGTATAAATGAAAGTTATGATGTTAGAGGACATAGCCACTCTCTGAAGGTTAAAGGGGGTTTTCTGTGGCCAATCCTAGGAACCTAACAAACCCATTCCACGTGATACTGTTGTCACCTTACAGTCTGTGACTTGGATTTATTCTAAAATGTCCTAGACATTTCTCCATCGGTTTTTGTTGGTCAGTTGGTTGGTTGGTTGGTTTAAAGACAACAGTCTCGGAGCTCTAGTAAATGAAAGAAGTTCGGGAGACTTATGCCTCAATGTTCACACAAGTTCACAGTGTGCATTTCTCTGCAGCAATGGAAAAATTCAGAGATCTCAGAACTGAATACCCAAATCTCGCTTTCGAGGACCCGAAGTACCGAACAAAAGGTCCCAAGGTATCTGTCCCACTTCCCTTTAGGTTGGATGTGTTAAAACAAAACCAAGGCACAACTCACCGTTTCACCAATTCCCAAGGCTAAATTACTGGCTAAACACCCCAAAATATAACAAGTGACCCACGCGCTAAAAAATATATAACGAGTGACCCACGCGGCCGCAACCCCGTGTGTGGAGGGGGCTGGGGCGTCCCCTCCCCTGTGGACGCGAAAGCCCCAGCGCTTAGTGCCGGGACGGGAAACCCAAATCGGAGGCTTAAGAGCATTCACAAGTACAACCGCAGGTCCTGAAGGAAAGGGGCGTTTCTCCTTTCCGTCATCACCCTCCCCCAGGTCCCTCCACCCTCAGTGCACCCCACGCGGGCCCCGGGTCGCCGCTGCGTCGCTAGTGCCAGAAGCGCGGTGCCCAAGGAGCGGGCGCCGAGGGCGCCGGGCCAGGTGCCCCGGGCAGCACGCCACTCACCAATGCGGCTGAAACTCTCCGACAAAGTTCTCCGCAACTTCTTCATCTTGCCGATCTTCTCGGCCGGCTGCGGCTCAATGAGGTCGCACATCTGGGGGACACCGAGCCACAGCAACTTCCCCCAAACTGGTCCAGAGCGGAGCGCAGACAACAGCGAGGGCGTGCGGGGAAGGCGGCGCCTCCTCCTCCTTCTCCTCCTCCTCCACGTCCTCCTCTGGCCGGAGGCGACACGCAGGGCTCGGGAGGCCAGCGGCAGCGAGGCCGGCGCAGCTCAGGCCTGGGCCGAAGCTGGGCGGGTGTGGGCGTTCTGCGTGGTGCCGGGGCCGGCCGCGATCGCCGCCGCCCCCGGGCTCATTTTCCCTCCTTTGTAACCCGGAGCTGCGAAGCCAGCCGTAGGGGCGCGGCGGGTCGGAGCGGGGGTGGGCCCGGGCCAGGTGCGGGGGCTGGGGATCCCCGAGGGCGCGAGGCGCGGGCGGGGAGAAGTTCTCAACCCCGAGTTTGGGGTGCTCCGCAGAAAGAGCCGCAGCGCGGAATCGCCACCCGCCCCGCCCCGCCCGCCGCTGCCGCGGCCCCGCCTCCTCCTTGGCGACAGCCCCGGGGCGCGGGACCCCAGCGCGACCCGAGCTCCCCGCTTGGAGCCCGTGTCCTCCGGGGCCCTGCCAGTCCCTCTGACGTCCCCACGGCGCCCCCTTCTGGCCGCCCCCCGCTCTCCTCCCGGGCCCGCCGCCCCGCCCGAGCGCTCGGGACCGCCGGCGAGGCCTGAGAGCCCACAGCGCTGGCACCGCGCTGCGATTAGGGACATCGTCTCGGGCCCTGGAGAGGAAACCCAACGGATAGGTGCTGAGAATAAACCGCTTATCTGAGGGTTTTCCTCCTTGCCACGAACGCGTGTGGAGAGTGGAGAGTTGGGGGTCGGAGTAAGGGAGGTGGCTGCCAACGATGCCTTCAAGTTGGGGGAGTGCAGAGGCCTCGAGGGCGCCCTCAATTTTAACGTTGACTTTTTGTTTGTTTGTTTTTAATTTGGCCAAGAAAGCTGTGAAATGAAAGATGCAAAGGCAGAGGTGGACCCGGTTTTTTAGGAAAGTCAAAAGCAGCTGCGGCAACCGTAAAACCCCACGACAGGGCTTCCACTCTGTTTCCTTGGTCCATCCCCTTGCCACACTGTACGGCAGACGGAATGTAGATGTAACCGATTTGTGATAGGAATAGACAGTAAATAACAAACAACTCTTTAGTCTACTTCCCACGTTTAGAATACATTTCTAAATTGGAAGTCTTAGAGACCAAAAACATTCTGACCCCTCTTCCCCCACCTTAAGAAAATGAAAATCCCAGAACAAACAGTTCAGGCAACAAGCACACATCATCTTCATCTTACTAAAACGAGTGCTCCAAACGTCAGTCTCCCGGGGGTGGGGGAGAGGAGGAAGGTGGGGGAGGGCCTGAATGTGTTGGTTTGTGGCCAACAAACTCGTTATGAATAGAAATTTAGTAATCTTGAGTCATCTGGCTGTGTAATAGGAGCATGTGAGCGTGTGACAATGCTCTTTGGTTTAAAGGAAGTTTTGGGGAGTTTGTGTTTTGTTAATAGATTTTTATCTCAAAACAAAAACTAGCCCCCTGCCTTCCTTAAATTGTGAGGTAGAACACTTGATTGGTTCTGCTCCCCACTGAGCACATTATGGGGTCTTGCTATAATAGATTGCAGCTGATAAAAGACAGGAAGTCAAGCCAAGTAGGGAGCCCAAGAGGGTGGAGACTTGGTCAGAAAAGTCAGTGTGACTTAAAATGCAAGGATGTTGGATACTGATAACAAATGTATTGATATTACAGATAGTACCAAGTGTGATGTCAGACAGAAAAAAGTTTCACTTTTACCACTTCCTCAGATTAGGGAGAAAGTTAGCAGCTGTGAATGAAAACACAAAAGCTACCAATCAAAATACAGTCAACAAAAAGCAGATAGTCATTCATTTTATAAACTCTGACTACTATATAAGTATGTCTGTAGCTGTCATGTTATTCACTCTGACAATGACTTTTTGAGTCTGAGAGAGAGAGAGAGAGAGAGAGAGAGAGAGAGAGAGAGAAAGCGAGCTTATGTCCCTAGTATTAGTATTTCTGACTTTTTAAAAGGTCAATTTTTGCTTGAATAACTTCTGGTACATAAAGGGGAAGCCGGGATGGCTCAGTGGGTTACGCTCTCTCTCTCTCTCTCTGTCAAAACCAATAAAAAATAAAATAAGGGAAAAGCCGGGACGGCTCAGCGGGTTGAGCGCTCGCTTTGAGGCCACGAGGACCGAGGATCGAATCCCGGCTCCGGCCCAGGCAGGACCCACATGCTGAACTGGGGAGTTCCCACAGTTTGGTTCTCTAGCTGTCTCTGTCTCTGTCTCTCTCTCTATCTGTCAAGAGTAAAATAGAAATAAATATGCACTAAAGATAAAA
>PVKE010017428.1:0-30765 GCA_004027555.1 Craseonycteris thonglongyai
GCCCTCACTCCAAGAGCCCTGTCCTCAGAAGGCGCTCCCTCACAGTCAATCTCCTCCGTAAATCAGGGGTGCTGAGCCGTTGCGGGCTGGTGCCCTGCTCTCACCCCGCCCGCCGGGAAGTGCAGCCGCCCTGCTCCACAGTCCCTGTTCCACTTTAGGCTCTGTGATCTGATTAGGGCACTGCGTGCTGTCCCTTGAGATCAAATGTTAAATTGTCCACAGTCTTGTGGGGATTCAACGCTCCCTAGGTCTCGGCTTCCAGCCCGCCCTCGATCCAGCTCCACCTTGACCGTAGTCCCCCAATCCCCCTTTGTTTTTGCCAGCCCCGGGCCGCGCTCCGAGTCTCTGTCCCCGAACCGCTGCTTCCCTTTTCCTCGCCCGCTCTCCCCTTTTTTCTCTAACCTCTGTGTGTTGTTCTGCGTTGTGTGGTTCTCTTAGTTGAGGTTTCTTCTCAGGGTTTCCCCTGTGGATTCCCCTCTGCTCACAAGGCCCTTCCCAGGCAGTTATCGGCGTTCTCCTCTCATGCCGCCATCTTGGATCTCTCCTCTAGATATTTTTTAAAAAATAAAATCTGCTACTAAAATATTAAGTGTCTCTGATAAGATAGTTATCTGATCAGCCGATGAATAAAGAACTACTAAAAAATAAAGATTAATAAAGATAAAGGGGAAATTACACACAGGAAACTGGCAAAAAGAAAAAAATACTAAGTACAGTGTAAGAACATCTAAAATTCCTCATGTATTTCATTTTCCAGGATTACTAAGAACAATGAAAAAAGTAGGGGTCTTTTATAAGATGTAGCAGGAAAAAAGTATGTAAGAAATAGTAGTCATTGAGGCTCAACTACATATAGGATAGGAACTGTGGTTGGTTCAGTGGAAATATCAATATAAACTCAGGGTATTCTCTAATCTCCAGATTATAATGAAATTGGGAAGAGCGTTCATTTGGGGGAAGAATGATATAATATAAAAAATTAGGGAAGCCGGGATGGCTAAGTGGGTTAAGCACTCACTTTGCAGCACCAGGGACCGGGGATCGAATCCTGACCCCGGCCAGTGCGGACCCATGTGCTGAACTGGGAGCTTGCCCAGTTCAGTTCTGTCTCTGTCTCTGTATCTCTCTCTCTCTATCAAAAATAAATAAATAAATAAAAATATATTTTAAGAATTATATTTGTGAAATTATTCCATAGACAATATATACCACAGAAATACAAAGAAGAGAAATATTACTTCCAGCTGGAAGAGCTGAGAAAACTCTTCTTGGGGGGAATATAGTGATAGAAGGATGAGTGATTTAACAAATACTTTGTTAAAACAAAATGAGACAATTCTGACTGCCATCAAAGCATTAAAAAAGAAGTAAAATACATTTTAATGTATTCTCATTTATATGTACTTTTACTTAATTTGGGCAAGAAGGAGAAAGAGAAAATTTAACACACATAGATTAAAGAAACAACTATTTTTGTCTTTTAAGCTTTAATGTTCAAACACTGCTCAATAAAATGCTTCTCCAAGTGAAACACTTTCATATAAACTCAAATTAAAGGTGATACTTAACAGCTAAAAATTAATAAACACATCCACGGCCTTTAATTACTAGATGAAGGAGATAGATCTCTAATATGTGACAAAGTAAGTGACTTAAACTCAGTAGGTCTAACAAGGTTCACTGTAGCATTCTCTGCCTCTGAAATTTGGGGCATTTTATTTGCCCTTGGATGTATGGACACATTTATACTTCAAAAATGAGAAGAATCTCAACTCTCGGTCAAGTTTGTCAGGGCTTTTATTTTTCCCTCAACTTCAGGTAAAAAGTTTATTCTTAGCAGTAAATGCCTCCAATTTTAGTCCACTTCAAGAACCAATATAAGGTCAAGATGTACCAAATCAATGATTTAATATAATTTCACCTTGCTTTGAATGAAAAGTATAAAATATTTTTAAAATAGCATTCATATTTTTTAGGATATATAGTGATATCACAGTCCCATAAAGGGAAAAAAAGAAAACTAAACAATTTTATTTATTTATTTATTTATTTTTGACAGAGAGAGAGGGAGGGAGAGAGAGAGACAGACAGACAGATAGAGAACTGAACTGGGGGAGCTCCCTAGTCCAGCATATGGGTCCGCAGGGCCGGGGCCGGGATTTGATCCCCAGCCCCTGGCGCTGCAAAATGAGCACTTAACCCACTGAGCCATCCCGGGTTCCCAAAACTAGACAATTTTGCAGCTCCTATATTTCTAGATATGTTCATGTCAAAAATAATGATGAAATTTTTTAAATGTATATTTTTAACTAAAACAAAATTTCTTGCATGAGCCAAAAATATTCCAATTAAATGCTTTACTATTTTGCAAAGTCAGCAAGTTAAAAACAGAAATGGAACTGAAGGTTTCAATTCTCAGAATACAACTTATATTTTAAAAAGAATACTAAAGGTATGTTTAAGTGGTTTAAAAAATATTATAAATATATACTACTATAGAATGTTAGTGAAACCAGGTGGTCATTCCCTTGATTTTATTGTAGTATAATCACAAAGAGCACTATACCAATATGAATAAATTATAAAAAAATAAAAACATGCTAATAACAAAAACAAAGAAAATGTCCCCTTTAGGTCAGGGTCTCTGCACCTGGAATTTTCTGTTCCTGAAATAATTTTTCTTTTTCCCTCTTCCTCCTCTGATCTCTACAGAGCAAATTTCTTCTCCTTGTTCATCTTTAATGTTTAATTCTCAGGAACTTTCTCAATTACCCCATATTTCATCCTCTATTATTTCCTCCCTCAGGATGTTCTAGCAAATATCTCAGATTAAAATTATTTTACTTTTTGTCTGTTTTCTTTCATTTGATCAGAGACCTTATTTCTTGTTTGTCATTAGAACCCTGTACTCAGAACAATGATCAGAATGTTTTTAAAATAATTATTAAAATCATATCAAGTACCTTTTCCAACCACAATAGCGTAAAACTAGAAATCATTGAAAGGAGAAAAGCTGGAAAATTCACAAACATATGGAAATTAAACAACATAGTCCTGAACAACCAATGGATCAAGAAAGAAATCAAAAGGTAAATTAGAAAGTACCTTAAGACAAACAAAAACAAACATACAATATACCAAAATGTATGAGATGCAGCAAAGCAATCCTAGGAAGGAAGTTTACAGAAATAAATGCTACAGGAAGATAAAAAGAAATATCTAAAATAAACTAATTTTTACCTTATGGAATTTAGAAAAGATCAAACTAAATCCCAAGTTAGCAGAAAAAAAAGGATGTAATAAGGATTAGAGAAGAAATAAATGAAATAAAAACTAAAAACACAATAGGAAAAAAAAAATCCATGGAACTAAGGGTTGGTTCTTTTGAAGAAATAAAATTGGCAGACCTTCAGATAGACTAAGAAACAAAATAAAAATAACAGAGGAGGCAATACAACTGATATCACAGATATAAAAAGGGTAATTAGAGGCTACTACATATAATTACATACCAATTAATTGGGTAACCTAGAAGAAATAAATTCCTAGAGCCATGTGACCTACTAAGACTAAACTATGAGAAATAGAGAATTTGAACAAACAACAACTTGCCATATTGAAGTAATAATAAAAAACCTTCCAACAAAAAACACCAAGATCACATGGGTTTTTTGGTGAATCCCACCAAACATTTAAAGAATTGATTCCAATCCCTTGCAAACTGTTCCAAAAAATTAAAGAGCGAACACACCCAAACTCACTGTATGAGGCCAGCATTACTCTGATAGCAAAGAAGTAAAGAAATGAGTACTGCCCAAAATTTCTGATGTATCTAGACACAAAAATTTTCAACAAAATATTAGCAAACCAAATTCTACAGCACACTAAGAGAACCATACACTATGATCAGTAGAATTTATCGCCAGAATACAAAGGTGGTTCACGAAACACATATCAATAGACATGATACACCATGTTAACAAAAAGGATAAAAATCATGTAAACCTCTCAATGAGGCAAAAAATACATTGGACAAAATTTAACACCCTTTCGTGATAAAAATTCTCAAAAATGAGGTATGGAAGGAACATACCTCAACATAATAAAGGCCACACATGACAAACCTACAGCTAACATCCTACTAAACAGTGTAAGGTTAAAACTTTTCCACTGAGAGCTGGAACAGACAGAGTGCACACTACTATTCAACACAGTACTGAAAGCCTAAGCCAGAGCCATTAGGCATATAAGAAAAAAAAATAAAATAAAAAAAGAAGGAAAAGAATACAAAGAAAATAAAGGGTGTTCCAAAATTCACGCAAGAAGTAATTTTGATAGAAAACACAGGTTTATAATTAAAAATTGTAAATTTTCATTGGTCAACAATGAAAACACGTTGTTCTTTTGTGTAGCGCTCCATTTTTAATAACCCTGAACTGTCAGCTGTCACTCTGTCTTTTCTTTTTATTGGAAACACTTTACTGCACAAATGACACAAAATTCAAATCTTACGTGAATTTTGGGACACCCTTTACATCCAAATCAGATAGGAAGAAGTAAAATTGTCTCTGCAAATGGTATCATGTTGCATATAGAAAACACTAAGGACTCAAACAAAAACTGTTGAAACTAATAAATTCTCTAATTTACAGGATACAAAACCAACACAAAAAAGCAGTTGCAATTCTGTATATTAACTAACCTAGACAATGGTTTAACGATTATTCATCATTCACTGATTTTTCAAGTGTTATTAATGACCTCTTAGCTGTGAAATATACAGAGCTTTTCTCAGTTTTCATTCTCCTTGTCCTTTGTAGACTACTACTTTAAATTTGTAGTTTTTTTAATTTTCTCATTTTCTTTTTCTTCCTCTCCTCTAGTTTTGAGAATCATCTTGTCGTTTCTCAGTCTACTTCATGGACCACTCCTTTCTTCGCTAAATATGTTTCTTCTTCTCAAAAAGTTATTAATGATCTCATCTACTTCCTTAACAAACCAGATATAATTCACACATATTATTTCAATATCCATATTTTTTACATGACTAAGGAGTACTGGATTTGGGAAAAACCTCAGGATTAGAAATATGCATGTATATACAAGTATATGCCAATTGTTCATCTTTAAATATATTATCATCATTTTTGTATAATCATATTTTTAAAATGTAATGTTGCAATAAAATGTATATAATTTTCCATAGCTAGACACCTATTCTATCACTCTACTTCACCTATCACTCTACTTCTGCTTTCTATTTCTGATACTGTTGCTGTTTACTCAAGTTCCCATCGCCTCTTATGATTACCTTCTCTAATGTCTCATATTCAATCAGTGATTTTTCCATTTCAGTGCCTCTTACAACTTCCCATTTCTGTTCAGGCCCTTATCACTTCTAACATGGATTACTTCAATAGAATAATAATTTTCATCTAGGTTTTCAGGTTTCAGACACTTATCTTCATCTCTCCATCTTGCTTACTATTGATAGATTAATCTTCCCAAAAGGTCTACAACAAACTTTCCATCAAATCAGTTCACTGTTCAAAAACTTTCAGTGAGAAAGAACACGAAAAAATACAAATAGATTGTTTGCTTGAGAGGTTTCAGGGACAATTTTTTTTCTTTTTGAATCTTACATTAGGGGAAACTGGAATGACTCAGTGGGTTAAGCACTCACTTTGTAGCCCCCAAGGATCAAATACTGGCCCCAGCTCATGTGGACCCATATGCTGAACTGAAGTGTGATTCCTCCAGTTTGGTTCTCACCCATTGGCTCTGCCCTTGGCTCGAGGGTGCATGTCTCCCATGCAGGAGGCCCCCAGCCCAGTTCCGACCCTGCATGGCCCCCACCCACCTGTGTGGAACAAACTGTGTCAAAAACTGGTGATGTACAACTAGGGAGGCTGCTATGGGCCCTCCCTCTTCTCTCTGTCTTGCTCTGTCTCTGTATTTCTCTGTCACTGTAAAAAACAATAAAATAAATCTTTAAAAAAAATAAATAAATCTTACATTATTTTTGTAATGTTGCTTTGTATGGTTAGTATAATAAAATTCACTACCTAGAAGTTAAAATTCAAGAGACCTCCATAATATGATTCCAATTTTTTTTCTACACCTTTTATTCTATTTCTTCTTTAAATAAACCTACTCTCTGTACTCCCTTCATGTTTAAAATATAAAAGTTACATTCTGGAATTATTTTAAACTGAAATTCTACTGCTGTTTAAATTTCCTGATTACATTAGCTAAATTCCCTTTTATACACATAAACCTAATTTATTATAAGAATCAATCATTTGACTCTCATCATTTAAATTTTTCATTGGTATTGCTGTTTTCATTTTTATTTTTTCTTTTCTACCCAAATTAACAGAAAAACATATCCTTAATAAGCAAGAACTCTTCCACTCCTTTGAAAGAGAGTAACTTGAAAACACAGATTAGGCATTAAATAAATATCTACTATTTAGTTAGGTAAATGATTAAAAGAAGCAAAGATATATTTTTTTGGGAGTAAATTTTGACTTTGTTTCTAAATTAAAACCAGAAGCAGAGATGTGTTGCCTTTGGAAACTCTTCCAAAAGAGCCATTATAGCAACTGTGCAATATAAAATCAAGAGATTGAGTATAAATGTGATACACCCACCACAAGTAACTCATTTATTATTATTAACTGAGTACCTCTTCTCTCATCCAACTAAATTAGAAGTAGCAACCCAGAACCAGCTCTCCAACTTTTACCTCAAGATATAGGGACAGCAGCACCCTAACTGTCCCTTTATTTGGCTTTGTTATCATGTGCATCACCCAGAAATCAACATCCGCTTTGTTACCATTGTGGAGCTTGAATGGGGGAAATCATTGGCACCATCACTAATGCTTTTTAAATGAAATATTAAATTGCTGTGACACAGATCATATGGAGTAATACAGGTTAGTCTCATCGGCTCCAACAATACTTGCTGGCAGCACTTGGAGCTGCAGCGTTTACCCTGAGATTACTTGTAGATTATAGTCCTAACCTTAGCCCCGACATCCCACGTGTTGAAATTTACCACATGAAAAAGTATTATTACATACTGATCATCGGACACATTTCTGTTACATTAGGATTAGAGATAAGTACTCTTTAGAAATAACTCAAAGAACAGTTTTGATATTTTATTTTCATGCTGAAAACAGTGTTTATGTAAAATTAAATGAATGTAGCAGTGAGCTGCACCGTTTTTTCCCTAAAAGCAAAAAGGCTAAACGGCAGCCTATTTGGGGCTCGGGGGTAGGGGGGATGAAGGGGGATACTTGTAAACACATAAATATTTAGGAAATCATTTCTCTTTTCCCTTTTTTTTCCAAAGAGACAAATAAGCTAGATAAAAAGGAAAAAAAGAAGAAAGGAAAGGAGGGAAGGAATGAATATATCTAGCTCCTTAGATAGATGAATTTATATTTTTACTACACATTTAATCCATGTTTCCCTGCAATTCAGGAGAAGATCTCATCACCCTATTTATTACTTGATATTCTTTACAAAAGCTGATAAGTACACCCATTCAAAATCATATGATAGCTGGCAGTAAAAACATCTCAGAACTGGCCAAGGGGGTGCTTATAAAATGCTGGTAAATAGTCAAAGGACGCAGACTAGCTCTTCTGTCCTCTGCTTTCCACCTCAGTTGACAGCAAAAGAGAGAGGTGACATTGTAACCGCCACCTCAGCCACCAGCTACAGCTTCTGTCAGTTTCCACTCAGGAACAATCCTAACTGGAACAATCATTTATTGAACAGATTTCCATGTACAAAACACATACTGAACCTGGGGAATACAGCCTTCAGCCCAACCGTGGTATCAGCAATGATAACTGCAGTGACCACTGAACTCTTAAAAAAAAAAAAAAAGTGAACCAAATTATTTAGGAGACTATTTTCTTTATTTTTTAGCTCCAATACAATGAATAACAAATATATAAAATACCGAAAATTTTTGTCTACCCTCTGTTCATGCTGACCTTGAAGTGTATTATAAAATCCTAAGGGAAAAATGGTTTTTAACTATATTTCCTATCACTTAAGTACATAACAAAAACAAAAACAAACAACTCAATACATTTTAAAATTCTAAAATTAGATTTTGAATCTCCATAAAATATTATTGCCAATCATAGGTATTTGTAATACTATTTGTTGGAATAACAAATGACATCTGTATCTCAGAGCAATCATATTACTGTTCTATATTGAAAACTGTTATCTTTATCAAAATATATCTATAACCAAGATTACTTCTTGCCACACTGCATGAAAGAGGTATCTTTGTTTGTGGCAATTGATGTCTGCAGTTTGTGGATGTTTTGGATGATGACTGGATGATTTTCTGCTTTATTTTCTAGTGCTCCTATTTGTTTCAACTGAAATTTTCCCTCAAGATGTCGTTCAATAGTGTCATCTTCCATCCTTCCCACCGTCTTTGTCATTGTCATCTGTCTACACTGACAGATGAAGCTTTAAACTAATTTTATTCAATGATAGAAACACATGTTCCTCTGGAACCTGCAGACTGATCTTTCATAAAACACTGAGGAAACTGCCCTACAGTAGTAGGCTTAGGTCCTATTATCCATTGAAAAGACTGATGTTATCTGTGCTTTAAAAAGCTTCAGTTGGATTTACAAATTTAACTATGATTTTGACTGTTATTAATTTTTATCTGTTTAATTCATGGTCTACATCTTTCTAAAAATCGATTCTATGAAACTGAAGATAGTAACGAAAACACACATCTATTTCCCATTGGATATCTAGATGTTGGCCCTCAAATTTATTATTGATATACTTAGCAGCCAATGCAAAAATAAAAATAAAATTTATGGTGTTTATCAACAAAAAATATACAGGATCTGGCAGAAGTAATGCCCCTTTAAAGAAATATAGTGTACTTGAGAGTAATATTATTATGTTACAGAATTACATGCTTATGATTTTGTACTAAAAGATTTAGTATAGATTACCAGCTCATAAAAAGGGGGCATTATTTCTGCTGGACCCTGTATTTTCTCAGGAGAAGCAAGAAATCCCTGACATTGTCCTGAGAATACTTCTACCATGGATCCTTATAAATGGTTCCATATATGATGTCACAAGCACTGGCTGAAACCAGCAAATATGAATTATGTATCTATATGCTTCCCGAAGTTCACATTCTCAAAGTAAATTTCAGCTCCATTATGTGTATTGGCATTTTTGATTCTCTATTCTCTCTTCCATCAATTATGACACTATTTGGCAAGGTGCCATCCATTCTCCATTTCGGTCTAAGTAAGGGCAGAACCTTTTTCTGTTATTTTACTGCCATATTGCCAGCACTAAATCAGTACCTTGAACAGTCAGCATGTTAACATTTGTTGAATGAACAAAAGAAATCGGTAACTTGTAGAAATCATATCACTTCTTTATATAGTTAATCTCCATTTGCTGCCTCTATTCAAATATATCTAAACACCAGTATTATTTTTCATCAAGAAATCTCATACCATCCTGTTCCTTCCTAGGCAAGACTTAAATCGCCTTGTCCAACATATCCACACTGTATGCATTCCCCACCTGTCAATCACTTAGTAGCCTTCTTTGTTATGTGGTTATTAGATCAACTGTCACAGTGTTTGCATTCAAGTTACCCTGATATTACTTAAAATGGCCCCAAAGCACAGAAGTACAGATGCCAGCAGTTAGGATATGCCAAAGGGAAGCTGTAAAGTGCTTCCTTTAAGTGAAAAAGTGAAAATTCTCTACCTTATAAGGAAAGGAAAAAACCATATGTGGAGGTTGCTAGAATCTATGGTAAAAACCAATCTCTATCCATGGAATTGTAAAGAAAGACATTTGTGCTAGTTAGTGCAAAAGTTACAACCATGATGTTTGGTAAGTGCTTAGTTGGGACAGAAAGGGCATTAAATTTGTGGGTAGGAGATATGAACAGAAAACATTACCTGACTGATGGCAATGTGTTGCGCCAGAAAGCTCTGAGCCTATATGAAGACTTCAGCAAAGGTATGTACATACAGGAAAAAAACATAGTATATGTAGGGTTCAGTACTATCTGTGCTTTCAAGTGTCCATTGGGGTTCTTGGAATGTATCCCTCATGGATAAGAGGAGAATACTGTATATGTAAATAAGTCAAACAAATTCAAATGTATACAATCTAAAAAAATATGTAACATCTATGCTATAACAATTATAAAACACATTTAAACATTTTAAACCAATAACTATAAAGCAGATTCTAAACAAGTAGATAGTATTTATTAACTTCAGCCTTGCCAACGATATAAGAAAGAGTTTATTAATCTACCAGTTGCTCTACATACATAGATTCTAAAATTTAGAGATTACAAATTTCCAGATGCTAGAAATACCTTGAGATTTAACCCTAAATCTAGTCAATTAAAAGTTGCAATGACCTATTTTGCCTTCTCTCTCATCACAAAAGCATTAGAATTCAATTCTGCTCAAGCATAGCCTTCCCTCCCAAATTTTAGAGGGGGGAAAAAATCCTTAAATTTGAAATACAAACATAGAAATGAGGCTGTGATTAAAATTTATAACAGGTCTTCATCCATAATGTTTTTTAAACCCTTTACTAGCCCATTTCAAACCCTAATCACTTTAGATCTGCACTGAAACACAAATCTTCTGTGTAAATCTGATGCATATCCTTCTCTCTCTCTTACTCCACTTCATCAAGCTCAGTTCAGTCTAGCTGAGAAATATCAATTATTAAGAGTTTAGGGGACTGGGAATTTATTGAGTGAATTTTGCTGGACACACTATTGCTTTCACAGTGACCCTACCTAAATAGTCTTTATGTTCTTATCTCAAAAACCTCATTTCTGGTGATGGCTAAAAAAATAGTAATAATAATTCTCATATCCCATCACCTTATTGAACTTATTTATTTAAAAAACAAAAAACAACAACAAAAAATAAAACTCTATTTGGCAACCATAAATTTCAAATAGCAGCTCAAATGCCTACAATTTAATCTATTTTATGATTTAACAGTCAACTGTCCTTATTCATCATATTGCATTTTATAAAATCTGTGTATACTTCCTAGACATGTATTAGAGTGATTATAAATGAATTAAACATTATTAATCCAAGACTGTAACTGGCTACTATCTAATGCTGCTTAGTAACTTAATTGTTAGACAGACTAAATTGTTTGAAATGAACCTTCACAAAGGTCTTATAAAATAAAACAGTGATTTTATTTTGTGTTATCTGCTTTCTGCCAGAAGGCTCTCTGGGGGTTTCTGCAGTTTTCTTTCCTTTCCTACTAGCTAGAAAGCACAATCTAGTAAGCCTGTGAAACTTTCAAGAGCTTACATAGAAAATATTTCTCACTCTTTGACAGCACTATGGTAAGATTTGGGGCTGTGTTGTAAGCAGCAAGGTTTACTGGTTTTCTCTTAAAGGAGCTGGTTTGAAGTGACTTACAGTGCAGTAGAAAAGAACTTTCATGTTGATAGTGTGTGGAGAGAATAACTTTATATAAAATTTTGAGCAGAGTAGATATTTGAAATAGAGAGGAAATATCCAAAGTAGAATTTAAAATGTCAGCAGATTCACAGAGGAAATGCCTCACACAGGAGGCTGTAAAATATATTACATTTTTAAATATGGGGTTACATTGTTTCTTCAGTTTGCTTTGTGCGATGCCAGAAGTCCACAAATGAACAGGCAATTCCCCTATTATTTGTAAGACAGAGCATATTAGCCCTGACTTCACTCAGAAGAAGGCCCCTCACCTGTGAGAAGTGCAATGAGAGGCTGAAGGTGCACAGGAGTATTTCTCACCCCCCCACAGCAGTTTTGACAGGCGGATCAACTACGTGAGAAAGGATAATGGGAAAATAAAGTTACTACACTTCTGAGCAAGATGTGCAATGTAGCAGTCAAAGTGTGCATCTTTGTGGGAAAGTAACAGACAAAAGTGGTTCTCTGTGGGAAAGAATTGCTTGGGACAGTGGAAGCTTTCTAAACTAGTTGCTATTCTTAGTCTTCCCTCAGTATGAAACCCATGCTCAGCAGTCAGGCTATTATATAGAATTATTTACTTCTCCTTCCCCTGTATACTCCCAACAAGAAAACAGCACACACACACAAACAATTTGGAACTCAGTTCAATTTCCAACAATCCTCACTTACCAAGTACCAAATCACATAGGGATTTTCAAGACGTTCTGGTGGTTTTTGTTTCTGAGTATCATGCTGCCTGCAAAAACTGAAATAAGGAAGCCATTTATTGTCAATAAAATATTCTGTCATTGCAATGTATACCTTAGCTTTTAGCAGGTAACTACTGGTATATATTAAGAATACACCTCTAGTCCTATGTTGATCTTTGCAAATTTTAATTGGACAATATTAAGAAACACAGTGAGAATATTGAATCTAAAAGCATTTTTAAATTAGCCCAAATAATCAGCTTCAGTTAAAGTCCCAAATTTTGTATGTTTTACTAAATAAAATACATAAATATGATATATTCCACACAGGTGAAGTAGGAAAACACAAATGAATTCAACAACTTCTTTCCAGGCAGTTGTAAAAAACATTAACAAAAGAACTCACCAAACTTTAAACACTATTAGTATCTAGAAGAGACCTAGTAGAAATTCATAATTAGGCCCCTAAGGGAAACATAAGAAAGAAATACAAAGTTGGGGTAGTATAAAGGAAAGCCAGTTTTCAAAAAATGTATAGTCAGAAAACAAGAACTAGTTTTATTTTAAAATATGAACTCTCCAGGAGTTATTAGCAATGTTGAATCTTTGAGCAATGTAAAATACAGTGGACCTTGAACAAAACAAAGACCTCTCACCATCTCAAAAACTAGAACCAAAAATAAATTTACAGTGATAGTCTGGGAGAAATTTATACCAAGATATGACAAATTGGATGGGGATCAATCATTATATTTGCCAGAAACTGAGCAAAGTTGCCAGTCAGAATCAATGTTAGAAATAAATTTTCTTCAGTACTCCAATTCTTCCTGGGAAGATAAAAGCAAAATCTGTGAACAATATAATTGGTCCTATCTTTGATTTCTCTCAAGCAACTTGAGTACAGGTTGCCTACGTCTTTTGTATTAATTTTATCTCTACTTCTAAAAGATAGAATCTACTCTGAGATGGATTCTCCCAGAAAATAGTGATAAGAAAGTATATAAGAGGAGGTGGAATGAAGGCAGCATAGACCAATCAGTTAATGTATAGATCCCAAACATAAAACTTTTAAATGAAATGACAAAGGAATGGGAGTTAGAAAACTGAGCTCCATCAGTGTACAAAATTTATTTTTTGTGTAACTTTTCTCACATAGGTATCATGAAACCAGTCAAAAGATATTGATTTGTTAGTGCATGAGTCTAATGCAACTATAGTAGATGAATGTGTTCTTAGGTTGGACTAAGAACAATGCATATGAATGTGTTGCTGATATTTTTCTACCAATGAGTGGATTCAATTTCTCTCCAGGTGAACTGAAACAAAGTTAAGCATTCTGACTTTTTGCAAACTTTTGGTATGGAGAACCCTTTCTTTGACAAGAAAATATCAGAAAGTATTGATATGAATAAAAATAATAATACAACTCTCCTGAATAAACACCAAATATAAGGTTTATTTTTCTTCTTTCAAAGTACTATTTATGATTCTCAAAATTTGTGGATTAGTGATGCAAAAATAAAGCAAATGTCATGCTTTGTGTGGGAAATTACTCAGATGAAATATTATTGAATTTTCTTTTACTGAAAAAAAGAAACAAAAGCAATACAAATATGTAGATGTCTCAAAGTGAGTGATTTGGCATAAAAGAACTTATGAAGCAAACATATCTTTGTACATGTCAACATTAACTAATCAAAAGATTTTAGCTATTAAAAGTATCTCT
Source organism: Craseonycteris thonglongyai (assembly GCA_004027555.1). Classification (NCBI taxonomy): domain Eukaryota; kingdom Metazoa; phylum Chordata; class Mammalia; order Chiroptera; family Craseonycteridae; genus Craseonycteris; species Craseonycteris thonglongyai. The sequence goes on from PVKE010017428.1 coordinate 13,961, forward strand.
TCCTAAAGATTTTTTTTAAGATTTATTTTTTTATTGTTTTTGACAGAGACAGAAACAGAGAGGGACAGAGAGAAGGGGGAGGGCCCAGAACAGTCTCCATAGTTGTACATCATCAGCTTTCAACATGGTTTAGTTCTATGTAGGTAGGCAGGGGCCTTACAGGAGGAAACTAGGCTGGGGGCTTCCCACATGGGAGGTATGTCTCCTCAAGTCAGGGGTTAAACCAGGGGGCAAGAAACAAATTTGGGACCTCCCGCATGGGAAGCACACCCCAGTTCAGCATATGGGTTTGTACAGGCCAGGGCCAGTATTTGATCCTCAGTCTCTGGGGCTGCAAACCGAGCACTTAGCTTGCTGAGCCATCTCAGATTCCCCATAAAGAAAATTTTTTAAGTTGAGCCAATTGGAAGTACAACTCACTGCTCTAATATGCTCTCTTACAAAACATAAAAATAAACAAAAGAAAATTTGACCTTCTTTTCCTGCATTTCTCAACACACACATACTTTCCATACACATAAATACACATACTTCCCAAACAGCTATGATAAAAAATTTAAAAAAAGAACTTGGAAAGGCTTAATTATACTTTAGTGTAAAAGTGCTAGGAAGGTGAGTGGGGGTAGGAGATCATATTATAAAATATCTTCAGCTGAATTACAACCTCTTTCATCTGCGGTAGCTTTACATCAATTGTATTTTGACGATGCTTTCAGAATGAATCACATTCTACTGACTAGAGAAAAATGAGAAGCTAAGACACAGTCCTGGATAACCAAGTAACACTGTCATAGGTGATACAGTTTCTAAGGAAAGAGTACTTGACTAAGGAAAATATTTCACGCTGCTATTAGGAAAAAGAAAATAAAGATTGAGTGATCTTTGACATTCCTGTTATTTCATTCTTTATTAAATGACTGCACTCCCATAGGTATTTATCTTCTTTTTGAAGTTTCCAAATACTTAATCTTATTGATTCATAACAATAAATGGGGAGAACCAAAAGAGGCCAACCGAAATGAGCCCACGAGCCAGATGCCCATTGTTTGCTGTGTGTGTTGAAAATAAATTTCTGAATCTATTCAAATTTTTAATTTGCTAAAGTATTTTAAAACATAAATGTTATATTTTATACATTCAAATATAATGACCATTCCTTTCCTTTATTGTTAAGCATAGATTATTATTCTCAATCAATTATTTTGCATTAATTTTTCTAATTATTAGACAATAATAATGAATTAAAAAATAAGTATAAGTAACCCTTGGATGCTATGTAATCAACATATTTTACTACAAATTGCTAAATAAAGGGGAAAATCAAGCATTTATCTGCTTTTCCTCTGAAACTCTACCACAAGGTAACCAAATTGCTACTAAGGGATAATTTCTTTCATGGAAGGTTTATGGAATGAGAACTGTACAATTTTGCAATCCTTAATGGATAACACATCTAGGCTTGATGATCCATGGGCAGTCAAAACACGAAAAACAAAAAGAAAGTACATTTTGTATTTCTACCAGAAACACACCACACTATCTATGAAGTAGTCTTGACAAAATAAAAAAAAACTTGAATCTGATCCGGCATCTACTTTAAGAATTTAAAAGAAATACACAGTTTAGAGGAATATATTAAATAAAAACTACAGGAAAAAATAACCCAAATTTTTGAACAACTGAAGTAGAAGGAAAAATGAGAGACATCAGAGGAATGTCAATTAAATACATTAACCAAGTACAATGCATGGACCTTACTTATTCCAAAGAAGAACAAATACACTACTATAAATATTAGACAGTTGAGGAACTGTGAACACTGTCTAGATATTTAATGAGATTGATAGTAATATGGGTTTCACTACATGAAATTCTTTTCATACTTGTATATGCTTGAAAATTAAGAAAACAAGCTAGCTCTGGTGCTATAGAAACTGTTACAGATAGATGGATGCACTTTTTAATTAAATTTATTGAAGTAACGTTGGTTAAAAACATTATATAAATTTCAAGCATTTTATAATTCTATATCTGTATACCCTATTGTATGTCTTCCACAAAAAGTCGTTTCCTTTCCTCGTCATGTATTTGATCCCCTTTACCCAATTCACCCTTCCTCTACCCTTCTTTCTTTCTGGCAACCACCATTCTGTTGTCAGTATCTATTAATTTGTTTTTGCTTGTTTTGTTACTTTGTTACTTTTTGCTTTTCTGTCTGACTTACCTCACTTAGCATTACACCCTCAAGATCCATCCATATTGTTGCAAATGACAATATTTCATCTTTTCTAGGCTAAGTAGGGGTGTGTGTATGAAACATCTTTTCCATTTATTTGTTGATGGACACTTAAGATGTTTTCATGTCTTGTGAATAGTATTGTGAATAATACTATAATGAACATAATTGTACGAATATCTTTATGAATAGCATTTTCATATGTTTGGGTAAATGCCCAGGAATGAGTTGCTAGATCATATGGTAGTTCTATTTTTAATTTTCTGAGAAACCCCATACTATTTTCCATAGTGGCTGCACCAAGTTACATTCCCACCAACAGTGTACATGGGTTCTCTTTTCTCCACATCTTCTCCAACACTTGTTGTCTCTTGTCTGTTTTACAATAGCCATTCTAACAGGTATGAGGTGATAGATAGAAGCACTTTTAAGTAATGCACATTTCAACTTATTTTTAAGGCTTGTAAAATAAAAAACAAAACCAGAAAACTGTCCAACCACTAAATTACTGATGTGCGTTTTCTTACCTCCCACTAAGACACTTCAAAAATAATATCACTGTTTCCAAAAGCATTCTAGGGAGAGAGAACAAAGTGTCTGAAACATGTATAAGCCTGCTTAACTAGGAAACAACAAGAAGACCAATGTCCAGAGTCGAATATACAAGAGAGAGAGAGAGAGTGATAAAAGATGAATTCTGTGAAGGGATACAGACCAGAACTTGAAGACTTTCTTGGACAGTAGCAGAATTTTTTCTCCTAAGTATAACAGGGAGCCCTGGGAGGGTTCTGACAGTACATGCACACTGATCAGAGTGAAAGAAGGAAAAAGATTTTAAGTTTTCTTCATTCATCCAAGCAAGAACTGATGATGACTTGACTTAACATGGTAACTGGGCAGGCAGGGGTGGGGGCAGGGGGCCTGTAGCAAAAAAAGTGTGAATTCACCAAGACATTAAATTGATTTTGAATGTGACAGTAAGAGTCAAGAATAATGACAATGTTTTTACTCAGATTGAGTGAATGGTGATGCCTTTTAATGAGCTTTTAGAGTTGGGGAGGAGACTGTGTGTGCAAGGAGACAATGAGTTAAGTTTCTAATATCTCTTAGACATCGAATGGAAATAAGGAGTCAGGTGGATATACAAGTCTGGACCATTAATGAAGAAGCCTGATCTACAGAGATAAATTTGGAACAAAAGGAAGGAACTGTATCATATTAGAGAGTGAAAATTTGATGAGCTGTGGGAGACTATGAAAGAATTTTAAGCAAGGAGGAGATATGCCAATAATTCTAATTAAAGCAATCAAGCCTCTGAGCCCCTTCGTTTCTGGAGTGTAGGGAATGAGCAGCCTACACTAAGATTCAAAGTTCCATATACCCCTAGTATAATTAGTTAATACAAATAGGATTTGAAATAACAAATAAAAAATAAACTAAATAAATAGAGCAATACATTATGTTTATTTATAAGAAGAATCAATGTCATTATGATAACAGTTTTCCCTGAAATAACTTATAGAATCAGTGCTGTTCTCACTCACACATCTAGAGGCTGCTGTTGACTGAGACACACAGGTCTCTAGCAGACCAGCCTGGACTTATCCACATAGAGGCAGCCTCTCAAGACAGCACCACCCAGTGTTGCATGTATTTTCAAGCTCCTACTTGCATCACATTTTCTGATTATTTCACTAACCAAAGTAAGTCACATGGCCAAACTCAGAATCTCACGTGAAAGGGAAATTAAGCAAGGACATAAACACAGGAAGACACGAGTCATTTAAGGCAATTACACAAGAATCTGCTATAATCATGTATGTATACACATATATGCATACAAGTTAGAAATACATATAAATCTAAACACCAGTTAGAAGATTCAGATTAAATATGATCCAGATTAAATTTTTAAGTAAATTATTAAACATTCACTTATAAAATATTATAGAGCCTTTATCAATAAGTAAAAATCCAAAGAGCAACAGAAAAATTTACTGAGTTTAGAGTCTAAATAAATTATAGTTCAAATCTATGAGTATAATTATGAAAATCCATTTGTGAAAATAATAATGGAAGAAAATAGTAACATGAAGGATAAAGACAAAAGCAGGTAAGTGGGTAAATCTGATTAAATCTTCGATTTTCACATGCATCACCTTTCATTTTATGAAAAGTTTATTTAACATCAGTTAAGATGGCTGCAAATTTGAATAGATCACTAAATTAATTAACCAGAACATTCAGCTCTTTCCAAATTCGTTTACATAAATATTCTGAATATTACCTTAACTGTTAGTTTGTCTAAACACTTGAAATATATTTTTTCCTGAAATTTAAATCGATATTCTATTTTAACTTCATTCTTGTGTAAAGAATTTGATAGTAAAGTATTAAAAACCTTAAACTGGTGAAGCTGGGATTGCTCAGTGGGCTAAGTGCTCACTTTGCACCGCTGGAGTCCAAGGATCAAATCCTGGCCCTGGGCCCATGCAGACCCATGTGCTGAACTAGGGTTTGGCCCCAGCTTGATTCTCGCCAGGGCAAGCTTCCCACGTGAGAGGCCTCTCACGTGGGAAGCCCCCGGCCCAGTTCCCACTGTGAAGACCCTCCACCCCTGCACCCCCCTGCCCACATGTGTGGAATGCAACTATGTCAAAAACTGATGACATACAATTATGGAGACTTCTCTAGGCCCTCCCCCTTCTCTCTGTTTCTCTCTGCCTCTGTCTCTCTTTGTCAAAAAGAAAACAATAAATCTTAAAAAAAAAAAAACTAAAAAAAAATTTTTTTTCATTTGGCTCTTCTCTTTTGCTTTTAAACTATTCATGTCACAGATATAAAATTATCTTCATACTTTTCAGTTTTAAGCATTTAATGTTAAAAATTAGCAATTGGGTTTTGGGCATCATGTGTTATACATAAATTTTTTTGATTATGCTATTCTTTATTATGAATAATTCCTTTTATGAATCTCACTTTTGAAGTCTAAACTGGTTTCTAAAATTTAAATTTGTATTACTCCTGTGAAGTTTTATTCCTAACTTTAGCAAATGTTATTTTGTTAACAGACCATAAACGTAGCTTTCAACTTCTCTAAAATGAATATTCACATTCAACTACAGCAGAAAAAAAAATTGGGGGGGGGGGATTCTTTAAACTTTTTAAAATAACAGTGTCCTGAAGTATTTAGCATTTAATTCTGTGACTTATGCACAGCTTCCTATTTCACCTGACATAAAAAGAAAGCCAAAATGTTAAAATTAGACTGCTTGGAACTTTGAAGGAATACAAGCAGGTTACTTCTTTCTGGACAAAAAGGAATCTTAGCACAATAGCCTGACATTGCGCACTGCCTGCTGACCTACAAGTTAGCCACATGTGAGGAATCAAATGGCCAAGAGAAACCAAGAATGCATACTGGCTGATATGTTAAACATCATGTGTACTGAGAGACTTGCAGTCAGTGATTGCACTTTTAAAACTTGTGATGCCGGGGGATGTTATTATTTCCTATTCAAATAGAACTTTAATAAATGACCACTTAAGCACTGAAAAAAGTTGCACTATAAATGTAATAGTCAATGTTTAGTAGGAACTAAACTAGGGGACTCCATGAGAGGTGAGAATCTTTCACTGCCAAGCTATCCAGGCAGTTGCCAGTTGCACTGCAGTTCAGCACATGGGTTTGCACAGTCTGGGGCCAGGAATCAAACCGTGGACCTCACCATTGCTAGATGAGCACTCAACGGCTGAGCTATCAGCATGCCCTGAAGAATCTTCTTTAATATTTCTTGTAAGGTTGGTCTACTAACAATAATCCAGTTTTTGTTTATCTTAGTTTTTGCTTATCTCCAAATGTATTTATTTTGTCTTCATTTTTGAAAGATAGCTTTGCTTATTATAGGATTCTTAGTTGACAAGTTTGGTTTTTTTCTGTGAGCACTTGGACTATGTTACCTTCACTACCTGCTGATTTCCATCATGTGTTCATTTTAATGGGCTATTCCTATAAATGACAAGTTTGTTTTTCTCTTACTGCTTTCAGTATTTTCTTCTTGGTTTTCAACATTTTTACTATATGTTTGTGGATTTCTTTGACTTTCTACTTGGAATTCATTGGAATTTCTGGATGCCCAGTAAATCTGGGAACTTTTAAGCTATTGTTTCTTTGAATTTTTTCCTGCCCCTTTTTCTCTCTCTTTTCCTTCTTGTGCTCCCATTACCTTGTATTTAATAATATTCCACATTTCTCTGAGGATTTGTTCATTTTTCTTCATTTTTTGTGGCTCTGTTTTTAGTTTTGCATAATATTAATCAATGTATCATCAGGTTCAATAATCTTTTCTTCTGCAAGTTCAAATCTGTTTAGTCCCTCAAAAAACTAATTTTTTAATTTCAGTTATTATTTTTCCAACTCTAGAATTTCCATTTGTGTCTTTTTTTAATCATATCTACCTCTTTATTATTAAGCTATATGTGATGCACCATTGTTATTCTATATTATTTTAGTTACTTAATCATAGTTTCCTTTTTTTCACTGAACATATTCATAATAACTACTTTGAAGGCTTTGTCTGTTTAATCTGACATCTGGTCACTCCCACAGGCTTTAGTTGCCTATTTTTCTCTAGTGTATGGGCCATAACTTTCCTGTTTTTAACATTTCTCAAAAAAATTTTGGCTATATTTTATCTTTTTTTATTGTTGAGTAGTATTTCATTGTGTAAATGTAGCACAATTTCTTTATACAGTCATGGTGACAGAGAATTGACTTTAGGTGGTGAGCATATAATGCTACACATAAACAATGTAATATAGAATTGTACACCTGGAATGTATGCAATTTTTAGCAACCAATGTAACTCCAATAAATTTAACAATTAAAAAAATAAAATTCAAAATAAAAATAATTTTTTTTTGAAACTGGATATTTTAGATAATGTATTATAGCCACATTGGGTGCCGGTCATCTCTACTTAGGGTTTGTTATTATTATTTGCTTGTTAATTTGTTTAATAACTATCTGGGTTGTTTTAGTAGTCTATATTCCCCTTTGGTGATAAGCCTCTGATGTTGCTACTCAGAAGGTATAGAGAGCTTTGCATACAAATGTTCCAACCTGTCGTCTCTAACTCACCCATGTCACCCCATTTTGCCACCTCAGAAATGTTTCTGCACTCTGAACTTTATAGATTTCCATTGTTTTAAGGTTGCCACATGTCATGTAACCATTTTAACCGACCCCAGATATCGCCCCTGCTAAAAGTTGTAACACACCAGCTTTACATTTACTTAGAGTTAAAGGAAAGCTATACATTTACTCAGAACTAAAAGAAACACGATAATGGGTAACCAAGTTATTTGCTTTGGCTTCTGTACTTTGCTAGCAGTAGACTAAACATAGCAAAATGTCTTTATAAACCCCTCTCCGCATTGACTCAGGGCCACAGATTTTTGAGAGACACTAGTCATCCGTGGTCACCGGCTTCTGAATAAAGACTCCTAATTTGGCCCTCATATTTGGCACTCTTTGTGGGTTACTCGTCTTGCAGGTTACAACACAAACACAATTACAGATAATAGTGGTTTTGCAGAGCTCTCTCTCTGCTTATCTCTTTCCCTAAAAAAAAACTTAGAACATTAACCACTAAACTCTACCTGAGTGCTCTGTTGTTTTCAACAACACAGTGGTGCATCAATTACTCCACAAATAGAAATAAACAAATTTGGGCTCCCTTGAAAAGATTAGTTCCCAAGGCCAGTGTTTAAGATTTGTTTTGACCCCAAGTGGACAGCAGCAGCTGCTCTTTCCTAGATTCTCTTCAACAAAGTAAATGGCCTATAGTTCAGCCTGCATGCCCAATGAATCTTCCAATTGCCTTGTATAATTAATTACCTCTACTAGTTTTGAGAGCACACTTAGGCTTGAACTTTTTCATTCTGGTTACAAATCATTTCCTTTAGAAAAAGATTAGGAACTATCAGTTTTATGGCCTGCTTTTCTCCCCAGCAAGGTTATCTGAGCCATGGCTCTAGAGTTGGGCATAAGGACAGTGGTGGATTTCTCTGTGAGTGACACCCCACATTTTAGGATCTGAGTGCATAGAGGGGTGTGGGGCAGGGCAGCAGTCACACATGTCAGAGTACCTCGCCCAGCATGGAATTCATGGGCTCCAGCAAGAAATATGGGGCCCCAGTAGTCTCCGTGGCTCCACCTTGTATCACAAGTGCAGGTAAGCAGAAGAAAGGACCATCTCCTCAGCTGTGTTCACCTCAACGACAGGCTCAACAACAGACAGCTGGGGGCAAGAGGAGATATTCTGCCTCCTCTGGGAAGAAAACCCTCTGACAGAGAGCTGAAGGGAGAGGGAGGCCTGTGTTCTTAACTACAACAGTCTAGAATAGAGTTTCTGCCTAACTGAGGAGATAGGGAAAAAGTGAGGCTCAGTTCAAATACTACTAATTCCTGCTATTTTTAGCAGTTTTTCTTGAGTAAATGTTTCTTAATTTTCTGTATGCCCTTGGGACAATTTCCAGAGATTTAAAAATATTTTGCTTTGTTGTTGTTTATCATTTTCAACAATTTCACTGGGGAGTGAATCCACGAAAATGCTCACACTCTCACGCTAGAAGTACCTCCTCTAGATGATATAATTCCCAGGTATGTGTTTTACACCATTTTCTGATCAAGGTCTGGTTGTCCACAGGTGTTACAGACTTAAATGTCATATCCTTATTGGCTACTTTCGCTACCTGGTATCACTTTTCCGTTCCTTTACTAGCATTCTTTGAAATTCTCAGACAAACTCCTTGTTCTTGAATCTTTTTCTTATAGCCTTTGTATGAAACTCAAAGAAGATGTTTACTTTTCAGATTTCTGCAATTGAAAACTTAAAGATATAGATATTGAGGAATAATGGATAGGATACAACGTATGGAACCACAGAAAGTGGATTGGATCCAGAGCACAGATACAAACATTTGAGTTAGATAGGAGAAGAGGATACTTCTATTAAAGCAGGACAGCAGGAGAAAGGAGAGAATATAGAAGCATGTATGCATTTAGTATCAAGAACCACATTATTGAAATAATTTTTCCAATAGTGTCTTTATACTACTTAAAGTCCTTTAGCTTCACATATGCTTAAACACCCTAGAAATATGCTTGCTTGCTAAAACATGCAAATATTGAAATGAAGACTTTCTCTTCCTCAACCTTTCATTGATGCCACTGCCAGTTTGCCTGTGATTTCTCTTCATATTGCATCCAAGTTTAATTTAATATGATTGCTTTATTCATTCTTTTAATACATGAATATAGTCAATCAGATTATGATCAAGTCTTTAAGAACTGGGATATTCTTCTCTGGTTGTCCTTCTGACTCTGCACTGATTCCTTAGTATTGATTTTTAAGTTTAACTCTTAAGGCCTTATTTACTTATAATTCTTGTGTGCAATTTCTCACTGCTGATGCTTAAATAGTCACTAAATACATGATGAAGATACAAAGTCTTAGAGAGACTTAGTAAAGGGAGAGCATATTCAGTTAGATATGGATATTTTAAAGTCTATATAAAAGATAGATTTAGATTTTGAAATGGACCTTGAACAATGGACAAAGAAAAAGAAAGTTAAAGGCATGTTTTATGTAACAAGACAGGAGAAAAGCCTGAAATACAATATATCTTGATATAATTACAGAAATTTTAGTAAGATAGATGTTATAAACTTTAAAGAGAAACGTAAGAAAGTTGGTTAAAGCATATTACGAAAAGCCTTGAAAAGGGATGTACTTAATTTAATAGACAGTGAAAGATATAAAGACAATAATTTAGGAATTTGTCTGATTTGAGCTATGCTTTAACAAATGCTATTCAAAACCATGTAGTTCTCTATCTGTTCTTAGTAAAGTCTAGTATATGACTACAACTACTAGCTGCCAAGTTAAGCATGGAGTCTTCCACTGTCATATTGGAATCTATATATCTGTTTTTTACTTCATAATACCCATAAACTAATTATAACTCTGGACAGGACATTGCCAGATACTATCTTTTTTCTTGTATTATTCCTACATAATGTTTACTAAGTCCTGAAAGCATGCCTGCCTACCCAATTTGAAGTGTTTTTCTTCCTTCTGCTATTTACAGTAGCTTTCAGTTTGGAGCTCTGATATTTTGTTTCTGCTTGGATGAGAATCCTTGCACAGCTGCTTATAAAACATGTCGATACTTAATAGAGAGATTGCATTCTCAAACTGCATTACCAGAGATACGACTACCAAATTTGACAAGATACACAAGGGCTGTCTGGAAAAAAATATAGCTTGTGGGGGTGTGCTTCTCATGTGGGAGACCCCCAGCCCAGTTCCCACACTGTGTGGCCCCAACCCACCTGTGTGAAACAAAACCATGTCAAAAACTAATGACGTACAATTATGGAGACTGCTTTGGGACCTCTCCTTTCTCTCTCTCTCTCTCTCTCTCTCTCTCTCTCTCTCTCTCTCTCTCTCTCTCTCTCTCTCTAAAAAACAATAAAATAAGACTTTTAAAAAATAATGGAAATAAATATGGCTGGCATCATTCTTGTAATATTAGCAGGTATCTAAAGAATAATGTTGCTTCCTTTTTTTCTTTCTGGTATAATTACAATGATTTGGGTCTGCCACTACATTTTAGCCACTTAAATTCTGAAACACAATTAAAAATTTACATGCATTAAAAATGCTAGACTGGGGAAGCCAGGATGGCTCAGTGGGTTAGGCGCTCACTTTGCAGCCCTGGGGACCAAGGACCGAATCCGGGCCCTGGCCTGTGAGGACCCATATGCTGAACTGGGGAGTGCCCCCAGTTCAGTTCTCACCGGGGCGAGACCCTGGCCCAGTTCCTGTCCTGTGCAGCCTCATGCCCACCTGTGGAATGAAACTATGTGGAAAAACCGATGATGTGCAACTATGGAGACTGTTCTGCCCCCCCCTCTTCTCTCTGTCTCTGTATCTGTCTCTATATCTCTCTCTCTGTCAAAAAACAATAAAAATAAACCTTAAAAAGAATGCTAGACAAAAATAATGGACTAAAAATACATGGTCAGAAAAAAAGATGCTTCTCATGTTAAAATGGATATGAATGCTTGGAAAAGTGTATCTGCAATAAATTCTAATTTCAGATCTGTCGTAGGTTCATGACATATGCAGTCTATATCAGGGTTTCATATTTTTAAATCCAAAATTAAGTTAACCCTGAAATGCACATCATGTTTCATGTGTTTACAATATTGTCTAATATAAATCATTAGCAAGTTGGGACATAGAAATGATTTAGTTCTGTTTCAGTCATTATAGTAATGAATTATAAATGCAAATCACTTAATATTTTGTTCTCATACGTAGATCAGAAAATAGGATATCTATATATTTTTGAGGTCTAAAATTGTGTGGTTTATAATGTTTTAATCTTATTAATCACCTAACAAAGCATTTAAAATATGAACTACCATCAAAATACTAGTATTCCAAAGACTGCAGAGAACATCTTCAGTTTTCTGCTTTAATCAAAGATGAGCCTTGCCTGACTTGGGATTATGTCACAGTTCAAATATTGCTTGTTGTTTTCAATAACATACAGAATATGGAGTTTTCTCAAAATATAAAAACTAGATCTACTATATGACCCAGCAATTCCACTTCTGGATTATATAACCAAAGGAAATAAAAACAGAATTTCAAATACAAATATGTACTTCCATGTTTATTGCAGGATTCTTCACAATACCCAAGATATTAAAACAAGCTAAGTGCCCATCAACAGATAAATAGATAAAGAAGATGTGTCATCTACAGACACAATAGAATGTTATTCAGCCATGAGAAAGGAGGACATCTTGCTATTTGCAAAAACATGGATAGATCTTGAGCACATTATGCTAAGTGGGATAAGTCAGACAAAGCAAGACAAGTACTGTATCTTATCACTTATATGTGATATCTAAAAACACCAAACTTGTAAAAACAAAGAATAAAGTGATGGTTATCAAGAGATTGAGGGTGGGGAAGAAGATAAATGTTATATAAGGGTGCAAACTTGGAATGAATAGTAAATAAACCATAGAGATATAATGCATAGTATAGTAAACACAGACAATATTACATTATAATCATCAAGCTTGCTAAGTAACTAGAACTTAATTATTTCAACAACTAAAAAGAAAGGATTATATAATTATATAAAATTATATAATTTTATAAAGGTGTTAATTATTGCTATAAAAGCAGTCATATTATAATATACAAATGTATCAAATTAACAGGTGCATGTTAAATTTACACAATGTTATGTGACAACCATAAATAAGTAAAAGAATAGAAGGGTTAACAAATGGAAGAAAATAACACATTTTAAAGAAAACAAGTACAAAATAAATAAATAAGGCATGTAAGCCCACTATAAAAGCAGAAAAGAAGACTTTCACTTTCCCATAAAAATTGTAGTATGTGGACTGCTTCTACTGTTCTAATTGCCTGTTATAAGATGTGTATCATTGTCTTAATTGCAGTATAACTTAATACTCATTGTTCTCTTGAGTAATTACAATGTGAGATGTGTACTATATGAAACTTTTTCAGAGTGTGAGCCAGTAGAGAAAACAAAAGCCTAGATTGATTCACAGCAAAAGGTCATAATCACCTATGCACCTCTTCAGCTTTTGCTATTAAATGTTTCAGTTCCCAGAACCTCAATTTTAATGACACTTATTTTCTCCTCCACTTTTTATAATGTGGCCAAAACCTGTCATTATTACCAAATCATCAATTCAACATCCACTCTGTGTTAGTGTTCTCCAGAGAAATAGAACCAATAGGATATATACAAGGGCTGCCTGGAAAGTATCCAGCCAATGCAGTATGAATAATAGAGGCATTTATGGCTGTATTTTTCCCCAAAAGCCCTCCTATATAGATATAGAAAGAAAGGAAGATCTAGAGATATTGCAATATAAATATAGATATAGATATACAGATAGATAATGTATGAAATTGATTATAGAAATTGGGTCATGTGGTTTTGGAGACTGAGAAGTCCCACAAGCTTCCATCTCCCAGTTGGAGAACTAGGAAACCTGATGGTATTATTTATTCTGAGTCCAAAGGCCTGAGAACCAGGGAAGCCAAGTTTAACTCTTAGTCCCAGGCCAAAAGCCTGAGAAATGAAGGGTCACTGATGTAAATCCAAGAGTCTGAACACCCATGAACCAGGACCTCTCTTTGGAAGACAAGGGAAGATGGAGGGACATACCAGCTCAAGAAGAGAAAGAATTCACTCTTTTGCAGTGTAGAAGCCCTTAACAAACTGAATGATGCCCACCCACATTGGTGAAGACAAATCTTGACTCAATCTATTTAATGAAATGCTAATCTCTTCCAGATACATCCAGAAAAAATGTTTTATCAGCTGTCTGACAACCCATAGCCCAGTTAAGTTGGCACATAAAATTAAACATTGCACCATCTCTGACTTACTCTTTCCCATTTCCCAGCTTACTTAAGCACCTTTCCAATTGTAATACTTACCATTGAGAACTAGGCACTAACTTTTCCACTTTATTGGTAAACCTCAGGTGTCTTCACCTTTCTTCTTATCCTGTTTAAATTCAAGAGACAGACATGAAAATCATTTCATTGTCTATATATTCAATTTCCATCCCCCTCTTTATCCTTCACACATGCTCATCAGAATCCTGCTGATTTCCTCTGAGCTGGCATCCTTGCTGGTGAGAGTTGCTAGCAGATAAAATCACATAGATTGGCATCACTATCATAATTACTAGTATTAAGTAGGTAGTTCACATTGCCCATCAACCTCACTCAATTTCCAATCAAGTTGGTAAAATATTCATCATAATGACATTTCAATATATTTTCTACAGTAATCAAATCTCTCACTCCCTGTTTCTTTTTATCTCACTTCCAGCCAATGACCCCAGTTGTAAAAAATCTTGACATCCATCAGATGAGAACTCACCTCATCTCATCACTGAACAGCAAACTAATCTGATTCTGCACCAATCCTCCTTCTTCATTCTTGTTATAATAGGTGTGTAGGTTGGAGTCTCTCTTTTCTTATAAGGCTATCACTCCCATTAATTATACATCCTATATTTTCCCATCTTCTCATAGTCTTAACTTTATTATATCCTCTCTTTCTGCAAGTTCTTATTCCTCAGCTTTCAAAAATTCTCTAGTATCTCTCATATGAAAGGGAAACATGTCCCTCCTTCAATTCCTTTTCATGTGCTATATTGTCTCACTCTTTCCAAGCCAAATTTATTGGGAGGTACTTTTTTAATATACTACTTTATCTCCTGAACCCATATTAAATCTGCGCTAACTTCCCATTTGGTTTCTACCTTTGCCAGTACACCAAAACTGCCCGTACTAAAGACACTATCAATATCTTCTGCCCACCTTCAATGTTTCATTTGAATTACTGTTTACCCTTCAGAGGGTAATTAGATTTCATTCCCTCAATGATACCTTCCATAACATCATTTCAATTATGCTGTCATGGCCCTCTGTACTTAAGTCTTCTTAGATTTTTATCATAGCTTTTAATTCAACGTCAGTAATTGCTCCAAGGGACATATCTCCATGATGATACAGCTAAATAAAATTTTTGACCCAGAAACATCACTGATTATTAAGACTAACACTAGTGATACACCCCAAAATTTATAAAAAGAAATCTGCTTGTTGCAATTATCCCCCTAAAGACTCACTCAACAGCGCCACTAGTTTAACCACTTGTCTTACATTTGTCTGCTAAAGTAGTCTGAATTCTACCTCTGGCTAATCAGCTATCCCTCTCATTTCTTACTTGAATATTCTGCTACCACTTTATTGTATATAGAAATCTAGCCTTTGCTAACAACGCAATTGAAACATCTTCTAAGGATAGGTACCAGGAAAGTGGGAAAGGTTATAAACTCTTCAATAATTTTTAGTTTACAGTCTTTGTCACCTACCAAGTCCCCATATTTCTTAGTTCCTCTCTATATGAGTGAAGTGATGAATGAATACATTTTTGACAGTGATAACTAGCAATGACTTCTTGGTTCCCTGAGACTATTTCAACAAAGAAGAATGAGAATTGTTAGAAGGAAGTACTTTTGCTTTTCCATGGTTTTGAAGGTCTGTTTTTTTCCTCTAGAGATGTAAGCAATTATAATTACAGCCTCTTCACTTAAGTTTGCTTTATTAGAGAACATATTTATTAAGAAGAGCATAATGGTGACATGTCATTTAATTACTTTCTGAATTTATGTGCCATTTTAATTACTTTAGGGTTAAGTTCCTTACTATAATATAACGGTAAGAATTCATTATGTCACTTTAGTTTTCCCATTACTCTGGGAAGGAGAAGAAAGCATACTAAAGCTTTTAATACCAACATTTATAAACTGATGAAAATTTAAATTTAGCACAGGTTATGTGTTATTCATGTAAGACACACACTGAAGAATATTAAGCATCAAATATATTTATAGACTTTCTCAGAGATTTTTTCATCTTGGTAAATTAATACTGTTTCTTAGGAAGCCATTAAAAAACAATTTTTGAGTAAGTTTCAAGGTTATTTTTTAAATCCATCAGTACTTATTCTTTACAGAAATATTTCTCTATTTAAATAAGCAGATGCTGTCTGACTCAATATAAAAATAAAAATTAGAACTGTTTATACCAATATTATCAAGTGGTTAAACTTTTATATTTATCCACTACCATTTGCCAACCCTTTCTTCTCACTCAGCCAAATGCCCAGTGTGTTTGTTTCACATCACTTGTCATATCAACACTAAGAATTTAGCTCTGCTGACCATCAAAAATGAGTTTTCTTAGTCCTTTACCTGCTTTAGATCATTCAAGAACACCTCCCCTTTAATAAGGGGGCACTGCCTAACTATTTAAGGTTTCAACTCTTAATGAATAAAACCCCCAGTAAGGTACTCATGCATTTTTTTTCCCTCCAAAATAAAGCTTTTTGAATCTCAGGCTCCCAGGAATTAAAAAAAAAAATTGACTCAGATTCATCCTCATTTTATGGGATGAACTTACTTTGTTTTGGATCTATAGACTTGGGTAACTAATTACTCTAAACCAGGGGCTAGCTAACTTTTTCTATAAAGGACCAACTAATACTTGTAAATATTTTTGGTATTGTAAGCCATATTGTCTCTGTCACAACTACTCAACTCTAACACTACTTTATTCTACCATTACAGATCAAAGGCAACCAATGATAATCAATAAATGAATGACTGTGGCTGTATAACAATCAAAACTTATTTATTTATTTATTTATTTTAATATTATTATTAAAAGCTTCTGTGCTGCAAAGGAAACCATCAACAAAACAAAGAGGCAACCAACCAACTGGGAGAAAATATTTGCAAACAATGCCTCTGATAAGGGGCTAATATCAAAAATATACAAAGAACTTGTACAACTCAACAAGAAAAAAACAAGCAATCCAATTAAAAAATGGGCAGATGACCTTAACAGACACTTCTCTC
>PVKE010017429.1:0-30755 GCA_004027555.1 Craseonycteris thonglongyai
CCCTAAAAATGCTCTCTGCTCTGCCATTCTTCCATTCCCCCCCCACCCCCAAACCAATCTCTGGCAAGCACTGATCTTTGGACCATCTCCATAGTTTAGCCTTTTTTCAGAATATTGGTCATTTAGTTGGGATTATACTTCTTTCAGTTACCGTAATAATAGACTTGGAGGTTTCCTCCACGTTTTGTAATGGCTCAAGAGCTCATTTCTTTTTAGTGCAGAATAATATTTTATTGTCTGGATGTACCACAATTTATTTATTCATTCACGTCCTGAAGAATATCTTGGTTGCTTACCAGTTCTGGCAATTATGAATGAAACTGCTTGAAACGTTCACATGCAGGTTTTTGTGTAGACACAAGTTTTCAACTCTAGTTGTCAGTTTTTATCTTTGCTGCTCTTGTCCCTGACCTGCCATCACCACCAGCGCAGGGGTCTCAGAGCATCTGTAACAGCTGTAATCACAACTGTAGTAACACTTCTGTTTATTCCCTCAGCCACTTGTGTTCCCATACGGGGTCACTGGAAATTTTCAGATTTGCTTTCTAACTCCTCTGAGCTGTGGAACCAGCCTCAGGGCAAAGGCTGTCTCAGACCCTCTCTACCTCTACCTGATCTGTCACCATTTCTCGTCACAGCTCTGGTCCCACGCTGGAGAATGGCCTTCTCGCTGAGATTTTTTGGCTCTCCTAATGAGCATCTGACAAATGGGGCCTATTTCTCTTTAGCTCACACACCCTTAATCTTATCTAGGTTTCCTTTGCAGAGACCCCCACTAACAGCTTATTCTATTGTTACCCCCTTTATAGCCTTACTCCTCCAAGCTGGTTGAAATTTATCTCTTTAAGAGTGGAAATGGCTTCTATATAACTGCTTTTTTTCTAACCTTATTGTACGTAGTATAAAATTAATGCCTTATTTTTATCAATACTGCCATTTCAATAAATACTTTCTTCTTTCAAAATTCTTGCTCTTGGAATAGAAAGACTTTGTCTTTTAAGCTATTAACTCTGTCATGAATTTTAAAACCTTAAATGTAAGAATTTACTTCTTTGTAATCCAACAGTGTCTGGCCTCCCCTATTAAGTGCCACTGGAATAGTGGGTTTCAGGATTTATAGTTATAGTCTCACTATGCTTTCAAAACATATTCTATTCTTTAAAAACAAAAAGAAAGAAAGAAAAAAAGTAGGCAAGA
Source organism: Craseonycteris thonglongyai (assembly GCA_004027555.1). Lineage (NCBI taxonomy): Eukaryota > Metazoa > Chordata > Mammalia > Chiroptera > Craseonycteridae > Craseonycteris > Craseonycteris thonglongyai. The sequence continues at coordinate 1,198 of PVKE010017429.1, forward strand.
GGGAAGGAAAAAAGGAAGGAAGGAAGGAAAGAAGGAAGGAAAGTGGAAGGAAAATTGAGAAAGCCAGGGCTAGATGGTCTATTCTTATTCTTTCATCATAAAGTGATCTCAATGGGTGGAAGGCTAGGGTTTGTTGTCTATGTTTAGTATTCCTTATCCCTTCTTGATTTGTAAATATCTTCCCTAAAGGGACCATGGGAAGAGAGATCTCTGGAGTTTCCATAAGAAAGCAAGGAGATGCATGCAGATTTTTTTTCTTTGAAACTTGTTGTCAATGGGAAAACAGGATTTAATAATTTGAAACATTTTACACAGATGTTTGGCCAGATACCACTTATGTATTATTCCTACTGAGATATTGTCTTCTGTACACCTAGAAATATTCAGAGATAGAAAAAAATCTTGTAATGGGAGAAATAATATAATGACCAAATTAGGGATTGAAGAATCTCTCTTGCTCTACTCCCCACCTCTCCTTTTAACATTTATCTATTTGGCTGTCTGGCTGTCTACTTCCCTCTCTCCCTCCCTTCTTCCCTCTCTCCTACCTATCTACCTGGTTACCTACCTAATTTTTAGCATAGGTGGTAATGTCTGCCTATATTTTTAGGAAACTAAGATGTAAATCTTTAATGGCGGGGCAGGGGTTGATTAAAAGACATTGTGTGTCATTCATTCATTCAAAGAATATTTACTAAATATACAGTCCATAGACAAACCTCTTGACCTAGGCTAGTACCTAGAAGACTAGGTTCTAGTCTCACCTAGGTTATTAAATAGTGATATGACTCTGAAAAAACCCCCACAAAAAACACTACATCTTTATGTGGCTCAACTTATTCATCTTTAAAATTGAGGGCTATATCTATGGTTAGAAATATGTACCATTTTCTCCCCTTAGCCACATTTGGTACAGCTTTATTAGAATCTAATGTGCATGTGAAGGTAAGTCCTACATTTAATGATTTAAACTGCCTACGATTAAATGCTCAATCAGTTCTCTTTCATTGATTTTATCTTACTTAGCAATCAATACCTGATAAAGTACATAATGAGTAACAATTATCGATCTAATGAATGTAAGTCATTGATAACCCAGGAACTAAAATCCATTTTGACTACAAATAAACTTTTTGTATTTCAGAAAAAGTCTAAACTATAACACATACATTTTTATTCATAGCAATCTAACAAATAAGTCATTTTAGCTGAAATCAAAGTAAAACCATTCTTATCCTCCCTTTTCTTTCCATTTAATCCCCTGAGTTTTGATAAAATTTGATCAATGGAGGGTCATGTTGAAAGCCAACACATTTATCTGGTGGGTCATGTTTCTGGTTAAAGAAGGAACATTGAAATTTTGGTTAGGAGAACATTCTGGGAAATTCAGCTCTTCAGTCATGTTGCATCGGCTATTGGAATCATTTATTATGAAATTCATTCACTTAAAAGAAGGTATAGAAAATTAGATTTTCAACGAAAGCTTTGTTGTCTAGCATGAGCTAACATTGTTAAAGTGAGGAGACTTTTGGAAGGCACATTTATAAGGGAGTAACTGTAGGATCCTAGGGGAAAATGTCACCTGTCTATGATTGCTATACCTCATGGCATGCCATCAAAATGTATCCCTGTAGGTTCTCCATCTTAGTACTCATACTTCTACCTCTTTTTGAAAAATGGACTACCTCTGGGGGTCTCTGATAGCATTATCGACATTGAATGCTAATTCTCTGAATTCACATTTACCTTAAAAGAGAGTGGCTGAGAATTCTGCAATCAGCTCACTGAATACTTCTTCTCCCTGAAGTTCTGTTTTAAATAAGATTTTACTTGCATTCTAGTCTCCAGATAGAATATGTGCTTAGAATAGGCTGACCAGACCTATCATTTGAAACAGGAAAAAAAAACAATGGTACTGTCCCTTTTCAAATGGTACATATATATGGTCTGCCATGTCTCACTGGACTAAATTCAAGGTGTCAGTAGGCTGACCAGATGTACTCTTTGAAACAGGACAGTACCGTTGTTTTCTGTCCTGTTTCAAATGGTTTCATCTGGTCAGCCTAGCTTAAAAGTGTTCACCATGTGTACCCACGTATGTGAGAGGCAGAAATAGTACAGGAGGAATGAAACGTCATTCTTGGTATGGATTCCACTCTTATTTTTCCCACAGTCTGATAACTTGATTGTAATTCAGGTCCTAATGCTCCGTCTACACTGGGTAATTATGGAATGTTGGGTTAAGCATTCACTTGCTCTTTCTCTCCTTGCCAAAGGATTTGATGAAGATATTGATGGGTATCTAAGCAGTTTTTGTTGCTATTAATCAACATATACTAAAAGCCTAGCCTAGTACATTTTATGCAAATATGAATGAGACAGGATTTTTGCCCTTTAAATATTCACATGGCTCAAAATGAATGAATGAATGAATGAATGAACCCTACCATATACCGCTATATCTTAAATTTTATTCAGAGCTTCTAGTGTTATGGTGTTTCTGTTATTACAGATTCAGTATTAGCTGAAATTGAATCTAGACCCCTGTTACCTAGCTTTTATTTAAGTGAGGAATATAATGCTTTGCTAGGATGACTTAGACATGGCTGCTTTATGTGTTGTGTCCTTAAGGAGATCTCTAAATGCCCCTGTTTTTAAAGGGAACACAATTAAGACTCATCTTTTGGACTAATAAAATCTACAGAAAAATCTGACTTCAATTTTTTTATTCTTCCTAAATGTTCATTTATTCAGAAAAAGCACAGTAGAGAGTTTATGGCTCATTTGAAGCATATCAGGATCTATTTGACGAAGAGAGGCAGTTGGGGCTGCATATTTTCAGTTTTGAGAAAGGAAGTTAATAAGAGATGGAGATAATTATAGCTTCTGTGGAAGTCAGCCTGAAATACAGGTATGACTGCCTCCCACAGAGGTTTACACAGTGATGTACTCAACTGCTGATTGTCTTGTGCTTTTTTGCAGAGGCCTGTCACAATACAGTGTGACAAGAATGGATCAAAGCACCATCCACCCCCACAGGTCAAAATATTCTAACATGCACCTTGTATTTATGTAGCACCTGGCTTCAGGGACCTCACAGTGCAGATGTACATTACTCCCTGATTATATTTCACAAGCCTCTACAGTGATTGGGTGACCACTGTGCATATCCAGCCATGACCGCATGCTCCAAGTGAGGAAACAGAACAGGACTTTGAAATCCAGCCTGGAGTGCAATGCTGCATGATGAATTAAAGGCAGGGGGGGCTTGGCTTGGCCATCAGAAAGGGCGTTGTCTCCAGAGTAACATTAAACATAAAATTAGGTTCAAGGATAGAGTGGTTATAGCTGCAAATATAGAACAAAAATGGCTGGGTATTATGGATTATTATTAAGAAATAAAGTAAGAGACTAGTTATAAAGAGAAAGATGGTCTGACAAATCGCTTCATTCGGCTCCAATTTGTTTCCTGTGTGTCAGGGGCTCATCACCCACAGTCCAAGAGCTATGTTTATTTAAATCTATATCATGCCACAGATCTACTTGTGGGAGAGAAGTCTAACAGAGGCGGAGAAATCTGTGGCCAAGGGAGCATCATACACGTCCAAGCTATCTGGGAACTGGCAGACCTCCCAGTTTAGCAATTTAACACATTTATTGGGGGTAATGGAATATAGCTCTATATCAGAGGCACGTGTATCCAATTTTTCTCACCATATTTTCTGGATGTGAGTATCAGTGTTTTGACTGGCTGTGCTATGAAGCATAAGGGGTCCTCAGAGCCCAGAAAAACATGTGGCCTTGATTTGCGCTTAACAGTAATGTTCCTAATGTACATGTTTATTTATAACAAACTAGTGATATTGAGGATGCCCCCCACCCTTCACCCCACAGCCTCTACTTTCTGGCATCTTTCTGGTACATAGGATAAGGGCAAGGATTCCTTCTCTTATGCTATGAGCTTGGCCTGATTTTGCAGGATGAATGATAATCATATTTGCTTTTTTTTTTCTTCTTCAAGATTTATGTTATTGTTTGAGAGAAGGGAAAAGACGGCAGGGGAAGGCCCAGAGCAGTCTCCATAGTTTTACATCATTCATTATGACAGTTTCATTCCACACAGGTGGATGTGAGGCTTCATGGGGCAGGGACAGAACTGGAGGTCTCCCACCTGGGAGGCAAGAACCTTCGCTGCCATCCCAATGGTTACCAGCGGTGCCAGAGTTCATCATATGGGTTTATAGGTGCCGGGGCTGGGATTCAATGCCCAGACCTTGCAGTTGCAAGGTAAGCGCTCAACCTATTGAGCTCTCCCAGGATCCCCTTGTCATATTTTCATACATAGGAAAACCCAACAAAACCCTAAAGAAGCAACCACAATTAGGACACTGAATCCATATTAAATAACTTGCTAATATGTTGTCATCGTTGTCAGAATGAAGGAAAGTAAAGAAATTAGTAATTATGGGTCATCATGACCAATGTAGCAACATTTCACTTTTCCTTCAAACTCAGAGTTTATGAATGTACAGTAGACTCAAAAACATCTTAGACCTAGACAACTGTTATCCTTGCTCTAGGCTCAGTGCTTTAGTGTACCCATCCTAAACTTTTTGGCACCAGGGATTGGTTTTGTGGAAGACAGTTTTTGCATTTACTGGGGTGGGGGTGGGGGCGTTTGGGATGATACAAACACCACTTACATCTCACAGGGTTTTGATATGAGTCTGCAAGCAATTGATTTATTATGGTCTCTGTGAAGTCAAACCTCTTTGCTAATGTTAAGCAGTATTTGCAGCCACTCTCCGGCACTAACATCACCGCCTCAGCTCACTCAGGTCATCAGGCCTTAGATTCTGGTAAGGAGTGCACAACCTAAGTCCCTCACATGTGTAGTTCCCAGTAGGGTTTGTGCTCCAATGAAAATTGTATGCCACTGCTGATCTGATAGAAGCACAACTCAGGAGGTAAAGTGAGCAATGAGGAGTGGCAGTAGATACCGAGGAAGCTTCCCTTGCTTGCTGGCTACTCATCCCCTGCTGTGAAGCCTGGGTCCTAACAGGCCACTGACTGGTGCTGATCTGTGGCCCAGAGGCTAGGAATCCCTGGTTTACTACACTCCACTGAACTCCTCTTCTGTTTGCTTGAGTCCCTGTGGGGAGAAAACCTAAGGACCATGCCCAATAAAAGCCTACTCTCCCCTTGTAGACCATACTCCAGGTACCTACAGCCTGGAAATTTCATATCAATTGGCCCCAAGTCCACTTTCAATGATTCTGTGTGCCCAGACTTCTCTAAGTCTGAGGACAATGGGTAGCTGTTTCAGAGGTGCGTGGATGGAAGTTAGATTTCTGGATTGTGTGTCTCAGGTATAGTTGTGAGGTTCCTCTTCATGCGATCATGAGTGGGAGTGAGATGGTGGCATGGGTGTCCTTTGAGCTGGGAGTCTCTGTTGGTACTCTTGCTTTGCACCCTGAAAATATTAGGTGTGAATCTATATAGGCACAAGCCACCCCTATTTCTACCAGTTTAGTCCCATAATGAATCTTAAGTGTCTGGCTGCAGAAATAAACCTTTTTTTTTTTCCCTTGAATTGCTACAAAGCATGGCCATCTTCCTTTTTTGTTAAAACTGAATAGCAACCATCAGTTTACATCCTACTTTTTCTTTTTTTTTTTAACTTTTATTATTTTATTTTATTGTTTTTGACAGAGAGGGGGGGGAGAGAGAGAGAGAGAGAGAGAGAGAGACAGAGAGAGAGAGAGAGAGAGATACAGAGACAGAGAGAGAACTGAACTGAACTGGGGGAACTCCACCGTTCAGCACATGGGTCAGCATGGGCCGGAGCCGGCATTCGATCCTCAGTCCCCGGTGCTGCAAAGTGATCTCTTAACCCACTGAGCCATCATGGCTTCCCCCTACTTTTTCAAACTTCTTAAATCTTTGAAGGAACAGAGAATGCCAAAGACAGTACACATGTACTCAATGAACAAAATAATTTTGGAAACTATGGCCTGCATAGATGAATATGGTAAGATGCCAGTAGGGATGGTTTTAATGCTCAGGGTGAAATTGTGTTGTGGAATGTTTTTTTTTGTATGTGTATAAATGATTGCCCTCTGGCCTGCTTTATGTCCTGCTTCTTGGAAATGACTTTCATATCACCTACTTATTGTCAATGATTTATTTTCATTTTATATGAAAAGTGTGAGCCTGGCAAGGCCTAGTGTGAGTAGGACTTTGACATGAGCAGACAGAGTGGCTAATGTGGGATTAGAGTGCTGGGCATAATTTTAGAGAAGCTACCCATGCCTGTTCCCATCTAACACCTGTCCGAGTCTATACTTTATGCCTTTAGGAAGAGGAGAGAGAGGCAGCAAAGGAGTAAGAAATGGAGGACACTGGGAACTTGAGCAAAAGGAATGGAAGTGATAAAAGGCACAGAAGGTAGATTGCAACCAAGTTTGGTCTTTTACAGAATTTTAATTAAGGAGAGGCTTGGAAAAATGCTCACAAACTGCATCGTAGTCACTTAGAATAATTTCTTAGTGTAGATTCCCCAAAGTGAGCTTAGATGAGTCAGAGGATATTAATATTCTAACACACTTGATATCTACATCATATTGTAATCTTCACTCCAACCAGAAGTGTCAGGGGGTTCTTGTTTTATTGCGTTTTTGCCAGTATTAACAAGTACTTCTTTTTTGAATAATTAAAAAATTATTTGCTTAATAGCTGAAGTTGTTATCTTACTGTTTCAATTTTATTTTCTATTGCTATATAGACAAATACAAGGCAATATGTCTATTGTCTTATATTTCTTATTTTAGACATTTAGTTAGGTAAGCCTTTCTTTTAGATTGTAAATGACACAGCTAGAATATGGATGTAGAAAGCAACCCATGCAATGTGTTTTCAACTCAATGAAAAATATTTTTGTATGTACACCCAGGCATGCCCTTTATCTTTTTAGTATATTAATTTTTTTAAATCTTATAAATTGATTGATTTAGGATGGGGAAAAGCTGATTTTGTCCCATTAAAAGACTATTTTTAATTTGATCATTTAAAATCTAACCAGAAGATACTGGGGGTAATCAATTGAATCATAACTGTAGCTAATTCTAACTTGTTTGTGAATCAGTTAACCACTGTTTGCCACATATGAGGGCTGTACAGAAAAAACCCAGCCATTGTCATTATAAAGAGAACTGATACATGGCGGGATACTTTTTGGACAGCCCTCATAAGCATTGATATGAGACGTATATAAGGTGCTTTTCTCAGCAGAGGAGAAAGAAATCAAAATGCTTTTTGCTCTTTTGAGAAATACTATTGGGAGATTTGGTTAGCGAGAAGGAAGCTTGTGCCAAGAACTTTCCCTTGGTTCCCAGAGACAGTAAAATGAACCAGCAACTTCAGTCAGAGTCTCCCATCTGCTGCAAGGGTCCATACGGAAGCCTTCTCTCAATTTTCTGGGCTGGATTATTTGTAAAGCATGATCTCATTTTAAATGAGTAGCATATATATACCAAGGGTGAAGAATGGCAGGGCAGTAAAATGTACTTGCCTCTTAAACTAAATCAAACTTAATTTGTGTGGTTGGTCCAAGAGGATGCTTTTTTCATTCATTTATTCATTGGTTCAATTAGTATTTATTGAGAATTGTACTTAAGGCATTGAGCTAGGTGCAAGGGGGATATAAAAACAAATTACTCTGGATCCTACCTCATAAGAATGTGCAGTTGAGTAACAATGATGTGAGCATGTTTTTAAATGGAAATGATTCAAGGTAGCAGTGATAAATGACATATGAGAGGTTCAGATGAAGTGCCATGGGTGTTAAGTGTGGGGAGAACATCGAGATAATCCCATCTTGACAAATGTTGGAACTGCTGTTCAGTGTTCTGTTTCCATCTAAGTGTGTAGTTGGAGCAACTGCACCTCAAATAGCAGAATTTCTTGGCAGTATAGCTCAAGATTGCCCTTGTCATCCAGCAGGGAATTCCTCCATAGTTACAGGAGGCACTTGCTGCTTTGTGGATGTCCATTTGGGTAGTACTTTCCCTTTGAGAATAACCTGATTGTACTGAATTAGGGGCCCTCTCCCTTAATCGAATTTGGCACACGAAACTTGCTCTGCTAAACCTGCAGTCCCACTCTACAATTTAAATCTAAAGCAAAGCAACAGAGTGTATCTTCACTGCATTTTTCTTATAGTTCCTATTTGTAACCTTGGTTTCTGATCATTTCTGAGTCTGGTTCTCCAACCCCCCTGAGGTTATTGTTCAAAATCCTTACCTTAGTTAGTTTATCTAGATTGGGGTTTTAGTGTTATGTAGATCTGCTGTGTCCTATCCCAGAGCTCATTTTCTATCCTTCTGTATCTTGCTCTTTGTCCAAGTGGCTGACTTGAATGAACTATAGTAGGCAGCATTCCCTTTCCCTCTATTTCCTTTTTGGTTTGACAAAGGGTAGTTCCTATAGGACATCAGAGAAAGGAGAAGAGTGAGCTAATACCTTGTGAAGTCAACCTGGGGCTGCTGTCTTTCAACCAGGTCTGGATTCTGACTATAAGGGACGAAGAACTGACATGCTCATTAAACACAACCAAGTCTCATGCTAAATAAGGGGATTGGTGGAGAAGGAGTAAGAACCTGAGATGTTGAAAGGTAATGGACATGAACAAGACTGAGAAATTTTTACTTCTGAATTCCCCTGTGCCTCCCATGATGGAAGAAGGGGCCTGTACTTGCCCCTACCTCATCTAAGGGAACTAGCCTTCTTCTGCTTAGATATTTTCAACGACTAGACTTGAGACAGTATTTCAGTTGCCTCAGAAGTTGATATCTGTCTTCTTCAGTGTGCACTCTCACTACCTTTCCTTGTAGTCTGTGAAGAGAGTTAGATCCCCAAATTGCCCAGGATTGCTAAGGAAGGCCTATGTACTACAAGAATAAATGACATTATAACATGAGCTTGGAAGTGTTCTCTTTTCTTAACACATTTTGGAAGAATTTAAGAAGGGCTGGTATTAATGTATTTTTTTAATCTTATTAAATTTATTGGGATAATATTGGTTAATAAAGTTATAGAGGTTTCAAGTGTACAATTCTATAATACATCTTCTGTATTTTGCATTGTGTGTGGACCACTCAAAGTCAGATCTCCTTCAGTTACCATGTGTTGACCTCCTTTATTTTTTTCTACCTCTTCTCCATCTCCCTTTCCCTCTGGTAATTGCCGTACTGTTGTCAGTTCTATGAGTTTTTGTGTCTTGTTTGTTCATTTGTTGCTTTTACTTTTAGATCCTACCTATAAGTGAAATCATATGGTTCCTGATTTCTTTCATCTAACTTATTTTGCTTAGCATGATATTCTCATGGTTCATGCATGTTACCACAAATGGCAGTACAGTATTTCTCTTTTTCTTATGGCTGAGTAGTATTCCACTGAATATATGAACATGAAGCACAACTTCTTTATCTAATCATCTGTCAAAGGATACTTCAGTTGTTTTCATGTCTTGGCCACCATGAATAATGCTGCAATTAACATAGGGGCATATCAATCTTTATGAATAAATGTTTTCAAAAGTTTTGGGTAGATAACCAGGAGAGAAATTAATGGGTAATATGGTAATTCTATTCTTAACTTTTTTGACAAACTTTCATACTATATTCCAAAGTGGCTGTACCATTTTACATTCCCACCAACAGTGTATGAAGCTTCCTTTTTCTTTACAACCTCTCTAACATGTTATTACTTGTCTTCTTGGTAATAGCCATTCTAACTGGTGTGAGGTGGTACTCATTATGGTTTTGATTTGCACTTCCCTTAGTGGTAGTGACTTTGAGCATCTTTTCATATGAGTATATCTATTGTCCATGTATATAGCTTTTTGGGAAAAGTGTTGGTTCAGGTCCTCTGCGCATATTTTAAGTTGCACTTTTGTTATTATGAGTGTTGTCAGATTGTATGAATTCTTCATATATTTTGGTTATTAGCCCCTTATCAAAGGTATTGTTTGTGAATATCTTCTGCCATTTGGTTGGTTGCCTCTTCGTTTTGTTGATGGTTTCTTTTGCTGTGCAGAAGCTTTTTAATCTGTAATAGTCCTAACATATGGTCTATCTTTGGGGATGTTTCATGTGTACTAGAGAAGAATATATAACCTGGTGTCTAGGATGAAAAGCTCTGTAGATGTCGATTATGTCCATTTGGTCTAATGTATCATTTAGGATAGATATTTCTTTATTGATTTTCTATTTGGATGCTGTATCCATAACTGTCAATGAGATTTTTAGGTCCCCTACTTAATTGCAGTTTTGTGAGTTTTGCCCTTTAGTTGTTAGTAGATACTTTATATATTTTGGTGCTCTCCTATTGGATTGCATATATCTTATAAGTGTTATGGCTCATTCATGAATTGTCCACTTTATCATTATAAAATGTCCATTTTTTATCTCTTGTTACATATTTTTATTTATAAATCTATTTGTCAGCTATAAATATGGGTACATCTCCTTTTCTGTGGAATTCATTGACTTGGAGTATCATTTCCCACTCTTTCACTTAGAGTCTATATTTGTCCTTGCAGCTGAGACGTGTCTTTTGAAGGCAGAATATGGTTGGGTTTTGTGCTTTGATCCAATCTACTACTCTCTGCCTTTTTATTGGTGAGTTCACTCCATTTACATTTGGGGTGATTATTCATGTATAAGGATTTTCTACAGCCCCTTCTTTTTTTTGTTTTGTTTTGTTTTGTTATTGTTGTTTTGTTTTTTTGCTGGTAGTTCCATGTCTCCATTGTTTCTTTTCCCTTGTGTTTCTGTCTGATATTTTAGTTTGGTGGTATTCTATGATTATTTTTTCTCTGTTTCCTCTTTTTTTATGTTATATGTCTCAGTTCTAGATTTTTTTTGTGTGTGATTACCCTCAGGTTTATGTAAAATAAATTTTAATTTATATAGTAGTCTTTTTTCTCCTGAATGTATCATATTTCTATTCCCATTAAAACTTTTAGGCCTTCACTCTCTTTCCTTCTATGTTTTTGTTGTCACAAATGATCTCTATATGTGCTGTGAATTCATTTCCAAATTGCAGTAACTGTTGTCTTCTTCTCTTTTTAAAATATTTTTACTTCCTTTAACCTTAATGTTATATTTAAGTGTATAATACCCTATTCTGAATAAGGATTGCAATTTCCTGCTTCTGTTAGTCATCTTACTCATATTTTGTAATCCTTTTTTACTTTTTGTTTTAGATAGAATAACTCCCTTCAGTATTTTCTGTTTGGAGGCAGGTCTTGTGGTGGTAAATTCCCTCAGCTTCTTTATGTCTGGAAATGTCTTTATTTCTCTTTCATATCTAGAAGATCACTTTGTTGGGTATATTATTCTTGGCTGGTCCTTTCAATTGTTTGAATATTTGATTCCACTTTCTCGTACCTTTTAGGGTTTCTGCTAAAAGATTTGATATTTATTCATTTTTAAATGTTTGGTATAATTAGCCAGTTTATTAGTAAAGCCATCTGTTCCTGGGTTTTCCTTTGTTGGGAAGTTTTACTTATTGTTTCAATCTCTCTTTTTATTGGTTTGTTTAGGTTTTCTATTTCTTCATAATTAGGTCTTGGTAGTTTGTATATTTCTAGGAATTAATCTATTTCTTCTAGCTTATCCAATTAATTGGCATAGAATTGTTCTAGTAGTCACAGCATTACCTGAATATCAAAGCCAGACAAAGATTATTACGAGAAAACTACAGGCCAATGTCCCAGATGAACTTAGATATAAATATCCTCAACAAAAGACTAACAAACAATTTAGCAGCACATTAAAAGGATCATAAAGTGTGACCAAGTGAGAATTAATCATGGGATACAAGTATATTTCAACATATGCAAATAAATTAATGTAAGGTATCATATTAATGTAATAAAGGAAAAAAATACATTAAGGAATAAAAATGTCATAATTATCTCAATATATCCACAAAAAGCATTTCATAAAATTCACCACACTTTTATGATAAAAACTATCAACAAAGGATGTATAGAAGAAATTTAGCCCAACAAAATGAGGTCTATATATGAAAATCTCACAATTAATATTATACTTAATGGTGAAAAATTAGAAAGATTTCCTCTAAAAACAGGAAGAAGGAAAAGATGCTCACTCTAGCCACTTTTGCTAAACATAGTTCTGGAAGTCCTAGTCAGAAATATTAGGCAAGAAAATAGAATAAAAGTCATCTATATCAAAAAGGAAAAAGTAAAATTATATATGCTTGCAGATAACATGATCTTGCATGTAGAAAACCCTAAAGAGTACACAAAAATAAAAAACTGTTAGAATTTAGTAAATTTTTAGGATATAAAAATCAACATACAGATGGGAAGCCGGGAAGTCTCAGTGGGTTAAGCACTCACTTTGCAGTGCTGAGGACCAAGGATCAAGTCCCGGCCCTGTCCCGTGTGGACCCATGTGCTGAACTGAGGAGTTTCCCCAGTTCAGTTCTCTCTCTGTATCTCTCTCTCTCTCTCTCTCGCTCTCTCTCTCCCTCCCTCTCTCTCAATAAATAAATAAAGAAAGAAATAAAGAAATAAATAAGAAATACTTTCGAACACTATGAAATACTAAATTTAAAAAAATCAACATACAGAAACTACTAGTGTGTTTATTTGCTAACAATGAACTATCTAAAAAAGAAATTAAAAAGACAATTTCAGGATGCGGGGATGGCTCAGTGGGTTAAGCGCTCACTTTGCAGCCCCAGGGGTGGAGGATAAAATCCCAGCCCTGGCCCGTGCGAAGCCATATGATGAACTGGGGAGCGCCCCCAGTTCAGTTCTCAATGGGTTGAGACCCCGGCCCAGTTCCTGCCCTGTGCAGTCCTGCACCCACCTGTGGAATGAAACTATGTGGAAAAACCAATGATGTGCAACTATGGAAACTGTTCTGGTCCCTCCCCCTTCTCTCTGTCTCTCTCTCTGTCTCTCTCTCTCTCTCTGTCAAAAACAGTAAAAATTCTTTAAAGACAATTTCATTTACAATAGCACCAAAAATAATAAAATACTTAGGAACTTAACCAAGGAAGTGAAAAACTTGCACATTGAAAACTATAGAACACTGATGAAAAAGTTAAAGAGAGCACAAATAAATTAAAGATACCCTATGTCCATAGATTGAAAAACTAATTAATTTGTTAAAATATCCATATTACCCGAAGTGATCTACAGATTCATTGCAATCCCTATTAAAATCTCAATGGCATTTTTTTTACAGAAATAGAAAAGTAATTCTAAAACTTATATGAAAACAAGAGAGATCCCAAATATCTAAAGCAATCTTGAGAAAGAAGAACAAAGCTGAAGGCACCAAAAAACCATGCAGACCAATGAACAGAATAGAGAGCCCAGAAATAAACCCACATGTATACAGTCATCTGATCTTCAACAAATTTGCGAAGAACACATAACGGGGAAAGAATTGTCTCTTCAACAAATGGTTTTGTGAAAACTGCATATCACAATCAAATGAGTGAAATTGGATCCTTCTCTTACACCATACACAAAAATAATTGAAAATAGATTAGACTTAAACATAAGAAGTGAAACAGTAGAATTCCTAGAAGAAAACAGGGGAAGGAGCTTGATAACATTGATCTAGGAAATTATTTCTCAGATATGACACCAAAAACACAAGCACAATAACATCAGACAAGTGGGACTACCTCAAACTAAAATGCTTCTGTACAGCAAAGGACATAACAGAATGAAAATGGAAATGAAAGAAAATATTTGAAACCATGCATCTGATAAAGGGTTTATATCCAAAATATATAAGGAACTCCTACAATTCAATAGCTATGAAACAAGTAATCTGATTAAAAGATGAACAAAACACTTGAATAGACATTTTTCCAAAATGGTTATATAAATGGCCAATGAGTATATGAAAAGATGTTCAACATCACTAATCATCAGGGAAATGCAAATCAAAATCACAATGAGATATCACCTCACACTTGGGATGGTAGTATGTTAAAATAACTATACATATATATATATATATATATATATATCCATATATATATACATACATATACATATACATATATATATGTACACACACACACACATATATTTTTTTTTAAGATTTATTTTTATTGATTTTTGACAGAGAGATACAGAGACAGAGAGAGACAGAGAGAAGGGGGAGGGCCCAGAGCAGTCTCCATAGTCGACAATAGTTTTCCATATAGTTTCACTCCACAGGTGGGCATGAGGCTGCGCAGGGCAGGAACTGGGCCGGGAGCCTCCCACATAGGTCCCAGCAAGAACTGAACTGGGGGCACACCCCAGTTCAGCATGTGGGTCCTCATGGGCCGGGGCCGGGATTCGATCCTCGGTCCTCGGGGCTTCAAAGCGAGCGCTTAACCCACTGAGCCATCCCAGCTTTCCCCACACATATATTTTTTAAGGGCAAGTTTTGGTGGGAATGTAACGTGGCACAGTAACTATAAAATTCCTCAAAAATTAAAAATAAGACTATCATATGCTCTAGAAATCCCACCTCCGAGTATATATTGAAAAGAGGATATCAAAGAGGTAGTTTATACTCCCATGTTCTTTGTAAAATTATTCACAATAGCCAAGATATAGAAACAACTTAAGTGTCCACTGATGGATAATTGGGTAAAAGAATGTGGTATCTACATACAATTCAATATTATTCAGCCTTAAAAATGAAGGAAGTCCTGCCATATATGACAGCAAGGATGAATGTGGAAGACTACACTAAGTGAAATAAGCTAGTCACAGAAGGAGAGATACTGCGTAATTCCACTTATATGAGCTATGTAAAATAGTCAGATTCATAGAAACAGAGAGTAGACTTGTTGCCAGAGCCTAAAAGGAGAGGGAAATAGGCAGGAGCAATTATTCAATAGATATAAAGTTTCAGTTATAAGAAATGAGTTCTAGTTATTTGCTGTAGGTCATTGTGTCTATAGCTAACAATACTATACTGTACATTTCAAAATTTAAGGGGGTCGTTTTTAAGTGTTCTTATCAAAATAATGAAGAAAGAAAGAAAAAATTTACTCATAATTACATATATTTTATTATCTAGGAAAAACAGCTATCAAGGACATTGTTGGAATAAGAGTCAAATCTCAAATACAGCTAGTGAATTATATAAAAGTTTTGTATCCAAATTAGATTTATTGATTTTGATAATTGTGTGCTGCTTGTATACGAGAATGTCCATGTCCTTGGAAAATACATATTAAAATATTTTGGAGTAACAGTGCATGGTGTCTACAATTTCCTTTCAGTGGCAAATGATTCAGAAAAAAAGTATGGGGAAGCTGGAATGGCTCAGGGGGTTAAGCACTTGCTTTGCAGCCCCAGGCACTGAGGATCGAATCCTGGCCCTGGCCCGTGCTTGCCCATATGCTGAACTGGGGTGTTCTTTCCATTCGGGAGGCCCCCAGTTCAGTTCTTACCTCTGGTTTGGCCCCTGGCTCAAGGGAACGTGCCTCCCATGCAGGAAGCCCCCAGCCCAGTTCCCACCTGCACAGCCCCAACCACTTGTGTGGAATGAAACCATGTGGAGAACTAATGATGTACAACTATGGAGACTGCTCTGGGCCCTCCCCCTTCTCTCTGTTTCTCTCTGTCTTTGTCAAAAACAATAAAATAAATTAAAAAAAACAACAACATAGGTATGAGAATATGTTCGTGCAGACACAAGAAACAATATGATAAATAAGGCAAAAGGTTAACACGTTGAATCTTGGTAAAGGGTATATTGGAGTTCTATGTACCATTCTTGCAACCTTAATGTATTTTTGAAGTTATATGAAAATAAAAAAGATAAATAGCAAAAGGAATGCACTCCGCAAAAGGAAAAGTAAATGACCTCATCATTCTCTATCATTGGGAGACTGGAAAGTAAGCACAGAAAATAAGCAAGGAGTGGGTTCCTGGGTGTTTTATCAAGATTGATGAAATATAATCAGAGAAGCCTGAATTCACTGAAGTGAGCATATTCTTTTGGGATTCAAAATATGTTTTGGCTCAAACACTTGGTAGAGACATAAATAGTTTACTGAACTGATTGATCTAAACCTTTACCAAAAGTTGGCTTACAGTTAAAATGGTTCATGTTCTAGCACTCCCTATTCCTGCGTCCTGCAGTGGTAGAAGTCTGATGTTGGAAGAAATGTGGATGCTGGAATGGGTTTATTATAATCAGCCTGCTCAGCCACTCCCAGTCACACACTCTGGGAGCATATGCAGGACATGCTCTACTGAAGCTTTAGGGAATTGTTGGTGAGGATAAATTACTATTCTTAAAGACCCTTTAATTGCCAATTCTCTGTAGGCCATGTATAATGTATGGATGTTTCAGTGGAATTGGAATTTTTATCTCAACGGGAATAATGTCATATGGAGTTCTAGAGAACAGGTGGTGATGCAATTAATACAATAAAATCATAGTTGAAATGGTATTTAGAAAATTTCTACCTGTAGGAATTTCTGACAATGGTTCCTTAGAAATGAAATAGATGGGCAATCTAGTAAAATGCTTCTTGAAATACATAGGCAATACTACTACTACTACTACTACTACTACTACTACTACTACTACTATTACTACTACTAATGATAATGTTGACCTGAAAGAAAACAAATTTTAATTATGTTAAGTTGGATTTCTCCATTTTCTAGGTCAGGGCACAGCTCCAGTGTCTCTTGAGTTAAGGGGAGATAAGATCCCTTTGAGAAGAAACTAATACATCCACATGCCTTCTCCAAATGTTCTTAAAGTCATTCACCAGGGTGACTGTGCATGGAGGAAAATGGAATCCAGCTCTTTTAGGTTTCATGGCATGGGTACAGGCTCTGAACTTACGGTGATCCTCAGAAACTCAAAATGACACTGGAGTTCACAGTTACAGTGGGACCTTGTGGAGCTCAGGTGATTTGGTGTTCTGGACAGTGTCTGTCTAAAGGTTGGCCCAGTGGGAATATAAACATACACTCAAGTTATCTTCCCAGTTATAAAACATATGGTATAATTAGTCAATAGAAAAACAACCACTTTGGTTTCCTGACTTGTAGATTGAGAAAAAAGCAGAAGCCCAGATTCTTCACTTATCTGTGTAGTATGTTGTCACCAGAGGAAGAGTTAGGCTGTTCTACTACAGTCCCACTCAGGATGGCTGAAGAATATTGGTGAGCAGAAATCCTCCATGTGAGCAAACCTTTTTAATAGGACATCCGAATGTCTGTTTTGTGTGAAAAGAGAAACATCTTGAAGTATTGACCTACCATGATTCATAGACAGGAATTAAAACATGGACTAGCTGGTCAGGGACTTGAAATTGGTGATAAGGATGACTGAGAGAGAAGTGTGCAGATGGATATCTCTCCGAATGGGTGCAGCATATGAAGATAATCATGTTCTACATATTGCCCATCAGAGGATGTCCACTGCAAAGATGAACAAGGTGTTCTTTCCCTGGATGCCAGTCCTTTTTTCCCAGGCCACCCATTTCTATTCCAGTGAGTCCAAGTGCAAAGTACCTAGGGTGACAAAGATGGAAGCTATGCATGGGTTCAAATATGTGGCCTTTCCTGACCGCCCAGAACACCAGCAATATAGATCAACACAGGATGCCTGGTAGGGCACCATTTGCAAGGGAGGATCAGCCAGCTACCTGGTGGCATGTGAGTTAGATTTGAGTGCACTCTAGATAAGGAAGACATAGTTTTGTCCTTACAGGGGTAGATCCATATTTTAGGAAGGCAAAGCCCACCATTCAGTATCTGTGGAATGTCTTCTTCATTTTCACGGTATAACACATGACATCACCTCTGACCAGGGGACATATTTTACAGCAGAATAAGTGTAGAAACACAAGCACACACCCATGGTCTCAATGTGTGTTTCACAGCTGAGAAGTGCTTAGCTTAATAAATGGTGGGATGTCCTGCTGAAAGTTCAGTTGTGTTTCTGTTATAGCTAGGGAACACCTTGCCAGCTTGAGGTGGTGCATGGTAAGATGTGGTATTTAACATAAACAACCATCTCCTCAGCTAGTTTCTTACACACGAATTTCTCTGTTAGCCAGAATACATGACTCCTGGAACAAAGGAGTGAAGATGAGAATGAGTGGACCGTGCTTCATATCTTCTGATTGCACTCCAGATCACATCATCATTCTCTATCATAGTCTTGACCTCAGAAGGCTATGGATCCAGTTTGGTTTGGCCATTGGATTGCTTCAGAATGTATGTGTTCCTTGACTGGGAGTGGCCTCTTTTACACAACTGAACTCTTGGGTTCTGGTAACCCCTTTCTCTTGTTATTGCACTATCCACTGTGGATTTTCTATGCCATCAGTCCCAAATCTTTTTGGCACCAGGGACAAGTTTTGTGCAAGACTATTTTTTCACAGACAAGTGTGGGGGATGGTGATTATTTCAGGATAATTCAAGTGCATTACGTTTATTGTGTACTTTATTTCTATTACTATTACATTGTAATATCTAATGAAATAATTATACAGCTCATCATAATGCAGAATCAGTGGGAGCTGTGAACTTGTTTTCCTACAACTAGATGGTCTTGTACGGGTGAGGGAGACTATGACACCTGGAGTGTGTTAATTATGTCCAGTCTACTCCGTAATCTCATTTTGGCTGCTGCCACTGCAGAAAACCCTGCTTCACAAAGATAAGATGTTAAAAATGGAAGCAGGCTTTTCAGTGCTTTTGTGGCAATCTTAGGCTATTCCACCTTGACCAAGAACATATAGAGATTTGAAGCTGTCTCAAATATACCATTACAACCACTGTCATTTGTGATCTCAAGCAGTTGACCCTCTTCTAGCACGGACAAAGTTGATTCACCTGGCTTGTTCACGAATGGTTCATAAATCTATTCCTTCCTAGCTTGTTTTTTTTTTTTTTTTTTTTTTTTTTGTGGTTGGGAAGTAATGCTCAAACTCTTCTGAAAGCTGAGAAAGGTGATCATGCATCAGCTGGGAGAAAGGAGGCCATGGCTGAGTCTCTTTCAGAATCGCTGCTAATGTTTAAAACATGTTGAAACTCCCAGTGTTCACTCATCAGCCCCATAATTCCAGTTTGGCTTGGAATGCAGCCACTTTATCTGCCCAGGTGAACATAGTTGTTCTCCCCTGAAATGACAGATTGAGTTGTTGAGCAGGTTGAATATATTACATGAGTAGGCAAGTTTTTTGA
Source organism: Craseonycteris thonglongyai (assembly GCA_004027555.1). Classification (NCBI taxonomy): domain Eukaryota; kingdom Metazoa; phylum Chordata; class Mammalia; order Chiroptera; family Craseonycteridae; genus Craseonycteris; species Craseonycteris thonglongyai. The sequence goes on from PVKE010017429.1 coordinate 20,474, forward strand.
CCCATTCTGCGCCATTGAAATGTGCTGCCAGTGGTGACTGTTCTTCTAAAAGAAATCTCTGGAGCTGCTCTCCTAACTCAGAAACTTTGTCCAGTGATCTACCATCTCACTTCTGTGTGTAAGAGAAGACGTGTGTGCTCTGCAAGCTGTGTGAATAAACATGAGTTAAGGGCATGTACTTTAACATGGTTGATAATTTTAATCACATCCTGCAAAATGTTAAGGTCAGCTGACCTTTTTTGGCTATACAGAATTTCTCTATGGATGACACAGAGTGCAGACTCACATTCAGAAGCAACCTCTTCCACCCAAGTAGTAAAACCAGAAAGCCATCCAGTCATGGCAACCACCTCATCTATGCATATACCAACCCAAAATGACCAGTTCAGTTTTCCTGACATATAATCATTCAAAGACTTGAATAGTTCTGCAGCTGTGGTAGTTGGTTGCCAACAAAATTGCACTTAACATACTCTCATGCACATCTTCCTGAAGAATGCAATGGCTGTCCAGGAAGTATCCAGCCATGTACTATGAAAACTAGAGGCATTTATGGGTGGATTATTTTCTGGATAGCCCTCATATCTTGCATAAAAACAAGTGTTGTTATCTTATCATCAATATTGGTAGACACGTCAACCTGGATTGCATATCATGGTGAGTCATTAATCCTCTCTAAAATTGTTTCCCAGTACCTTCGCTATTTCATCAATTTATCTAGTTATGGTGTTAGCCAAAAGAGGAACACGTGCCACCTTTTGAACTGCAGCCTCGCCTAAAAGTTCATGACTAATGTCCTTAGCAGCAGGCAGGATCAACTCTTCACTAGTAGTAAAGTGCTTCTTGGCTTTAGCAATGTGGTTAGCCACTAAGAATGATGCTCTCAGTGCAGACACATTTGATGAAGTGGTGGCCTCCAATAATTGTTTCTTTTCTTTGTATTCACGTTTGTTTCTTTTGAAAAATTCCAAAGGCTTGTCCTTTAATGCAGGGTGCTTGTTCACCATGTGGTGAAGCAGTTTTGAAGGTTTCATGGCTTTGTTGGATTGACAGTTGGCACATATTACACAAAGCAGGCATGGAGAATGTGAATCACCTGTTGTAATTAATCTGTAATTTAAGTAGGACTCTTGGTATTTTCTTTTAAATGTGTCTTTTTGTTGGCAGTCTTAGAGTCTACTGCTGTCTCATCATTGGGTCTTTCTCCCTTTTTGAAGAAGCTCTCCAGTGAAATTTGTTTTTTACTTCTTTTGGCTAGGGTTAGCTTGTGGGCTTACCAAAATTGTGATGGAGACAAGTGTGCAGAGTTGGAAAGAGGCATGGATGGAAGTGGTAAATAAAAATAATGGACGTGCCATGCCTGGATCAAAATAAGTGTTAGAAGACATAGAAACCTATGGGCACACTTAATAGTTTGGTGGTTACCTGAGGAAAGGAGAGGAGGGGGGAGGGAGAGGTGGGGGGTAGTGAGAGTGGACATCGGATATATGGTGATGGAAGGGGAGCTGATTCTGGGTGGTGAGCACATAATGCGATGCATAGGTGATGTGATGTGGACTTGTACATCCGGAAACTATCTAATTGTTACCAATCAATGTCACTCCAATAAATTTAACAATAAAAAAAAAAAATAATAACATAAAGTAAAATAAAGGGGAAAATCCGTATGATCATCTCAGTTGATGCAAAAAAAGCATTAAACAAAATCTAACAATCTTTCATGATAAAAAAGAAAATACTATGTGGTGATGGAAAGAGAACTGACTCTGGATGGGGAGCACATAATGCGATACATAGATGCTGTGATGTGGAATTGTACACCTGGAACCTATGTAATTTTTGCCAACCAATGTTGCCCAAATAAATTTAACAATTAAAAGAAAGCAAAAAAAGAAAAGGAGTCACTGAAAATAAATAAATAAATAAATAGATAGATAAATAAATAAATAAAAGCAGACTCTTTCTCCTACAGCTGCACTCAAACAAGCATTCCTTAATGCGTTCTTTGATTTACTGTGTCTAATAAAGCAGATCCTGGGGAAAAAAAAAATAGGTATTGGATTCTGACTTAAAGCCTGATACCAGATGCAGCTTAATTGTCATTTACCACTCACTGATAGGGTTTTGATATGAGTCTGCAAGCAATTGATTTATGATGGTCTCTGAGCAGTCAAAACTCTCTGCTAATGCTAATCTGTATTTGCAGCCACTCCCCAGTGCTAGCATCACCACCTCAGCTCCATCACAGATCATCAGGCATTAGATTCTCACAAGAAGTGGCCAACCTAGATCCCTCACATGCATAGTTTGCAATAGGTTTTGTGCTCCTGTGAGAATCTAATGCTGCCACTGATCTGACAGAAGGCAGAGCTCAGGTGGTAATGCAAGCAATGGGGAGCAGCTGTAAATACAGATGACGCTTATCTTGCTTGCCCACTGCTCACCTCCTGCTGTGTGACCTGGTTCCTAACAAGCCAAGGACCAGTACCGGTCTGTGGTAAAGGGGTACGGGACCCCTATTCTATTCTGATTCACAGCTTTGATCTTTTCTGGCATATCCTAATGTGAAGTATTATCTGTTTCTTGTTGGGACTTAGGCTGATACAGTTACTTAACACCATGATATACTGACAAACAGAATGATTCATATACTTGTATTTACTCCAGTCATCTATATGTTGAAATTATAGTGAAAACTAACTTTTTGAATCTTTAGAATGACGAAATTGTGTGGTAATGGTCTAATATAGGGGTATCCAATTTTTTGGTTTTCTTGGGTCACACTGGAAAAAGAAACATCTTGGGCTACATATAAAATACACTTACTCTAATGATTGCTGATAAGCTAAAAAAAAAAAATGCAAAACAACAAAAAACTCAGTGTTTTAAGAAAGTTTACAAATTCATGTTGGGCTGCATTCAAAGCTGTCCTGAAATGCATATGGCCTCTGGGCTGAATGTTGGACAGGCTTGGTCTAAGATGTGAAATATTTTATGATATCCCACACGTAATGCATATGATATTATTTTAGAGCTATAATAAACTTTAGGAATATTTTATAAAATTTAAGCTAAAGAAACAGGGCCAGGTATATTATAAGACTTGGCCACAATGTTCAAGTAGTACCAGAAACATGATTAGAGTCTAGCCCTTTTCTCAGAATATGCTTTATTTTTTGACATGTGTGATACGGTGTATTCATTTATCTTCATTAGCATGACTTTTCCATAAATATTTATCTCAGTATATCTTATCTTTATGGGTATAGTACAATTTATATAGTCAGTCATTAAAGATAACTTCATTGTATCTTCAAATAATTTGGTGAATTTTAGATTGTGATTTTGTATTCATTCATCTTTCAAATTCTACCTTGAATTTCTTAAGGTCCTCATTTGACTTTTATTTCTGTGTGCTTAATGCTTTACCAAGCAGTGTCTGTCACATTTAATATCCTTTCAGTATAATGGACTTCTTTTTTTTTAAAGATTTTATTTTACTGTTTGAGAGAGAAGATGAGAAAGACAGAAAGTGACAGAGAGAAGTGGGGGGCAAATCCACCTCCATAGTTGTACATCATTAGTTTTGACATAATTTTATTCCATACGGGTGGATGTGGGGCCACGCAGAGCAGGAACCAAACTGGAGACCTTTCAGATGGGAGGTGAGTACTTTTGGTGCTGTACCATCATGGTGGCTACTAGTTGCGCTGCAGTTCAGCATAAGGTTTTGCATGGACTGAGACCCCTACTCAATCCCCAGGTTTAGCGGTTGGAAGGCAAACACCCAACCTGTTGAGCCATCCCAGCGTCTGCAAACTTCTTTAATAAATATATGGCCATCACTAGCTCCGTGAGAAGTTAGAGAAGTCTTTTCTGAGTAGACTTCTTTCCCTGAATATCTTTGCATGGTTTAATGTGGTTTAAACTGGTTTCTCTGAATGTGCTGAATATGAAGCCAGGAGCCTTTGTGTTTATAAAGTATCATTTTTATCTTCACGCAGGGGTCCTCAAACTATGGCTCACAGGCCACATACGGCCCGCCGAAAACATTTATCTGGCCCGCCGGGTGTTTTTGCCGCCGCTGCCTGTCCTGCTAGTAGCCGACTCGTCCCGGGCCCGCAGTCCGGCCCTCTAATGGTCTGAGGGACAGTGAACTGGCCCCCTGTTTAAAAAGTTTGAGGACGCCTGAGTCATACTTCTGCAGTCAGCATTGTTTTATCACTGGGAACATACCTTTTTATTTAAGTTCCCCCTTGCTCCTTGGAAGACCTCTCTGACTTCACTATCAGCTCTGTAACTATAGAATCAGAGAGCATTTCTTTGATATTCTGAACTTGCTCTTCAGGTGATTTGTTGGGATGTCCTCTGCGTTATGTGTAAAGAGATTTATTAACAGAATCCCTTCTATCTTTATAGACTGATAGCCTGGCTAGGGTTATATAGCCAGTGTCCTATGTCACCGACACTAGTGAATAAAAACTGATGACCCTGAGGGAGCCCCCTCAGGATATATGTTTTGGAGACTGACTCAAGCCAAGGTCATTTGCAGCCTGTTCCTGCAGGCTGCTGGGGACACCTGAGCCCAAGGGAGCTTTAAAACTGTTCTTATAACAGTGAGGTGATATCTAATATAGTTCAGATCACTTAATTATTGAACTTTTAGTCAGATCTTCCTTATGTTTTCAAATGAAAAGAAATAAAATTAACCCTCTAGACTCTGTGAACTGGGCTACCATATGCGATCGCACTTGTGCCAACATGTATTGAATTGACACAAGAATGTGCATGTAAACATTTATAGAGAAGGGTATATTATCACATTACAATTGTAACAATCCATGAGGCTAGAGGAACACACCAGGTTTTGTTATTTTTTTCCCTCCACAGTCTCTGTATTGCCTCTTACAATAAATAAGCTTGCTGTGTCTCTTCAAGGCAGCTGCCTAATATTGTTATGTTTCTATAGAGTCCTGAATAAAGGAATTGCTATTCTGCTCAGTTTTCACTTTTCTGCTGTTAAATTGCACCTTAAACGTAAAGGAAAATGACAATTGCTAAGAAATGGCACAATCCTGTGACTTCTTTATTTTCTTAGTCTGGTGTCATTTTGGAGTTAGGTATTGAGAATGGAGATAGAAATTGGAGGGCCTAGAAAAAGGAAAAGACAACATTTCCAGTCCTATTGGATTTTAACCACCATTAGCAGGTAGGTATTAATGCCTGGTGAAAACTAAATGACTGAATATTTGCAAAGGGGAAAAAAGAGTACGAAGAATCAACAAGAGTAAGAAGTTGTTTCTGCTTTTGACATTTGACCCAAAAGTTGTCAGCTTGTGGTTTATAGCTACTAGACTTTTGAATACCGTTCTGATGGCATTTTGGGCAGTGTGAAAGGAATATTGCTACTCTAGTATAGAATTGATATTTACAACTCAAATAATCAGCATAAATTGCCTTCCTATTTACACCTACTGCTATTTGCTTGGTTGTCATCACAATTTCTGGCATCCAAAGGAATTGTACATTAGGAATAGGATTCACTTTTGTGATGGAAATCAGGGGAAGGATGAAGAATGGAGAAGCCTCCATGGTAGTCAGTCTCCGGGAAAACTTTTCTTTCCATTCTACTTTCCAGAGATATCTTTGTCTTGTATTTTCTCTTCACGTTCATAGCTGTCCACAGTAGAAATTTATAAACAAGAGCCTGTCTCCTTCTCTGGGGATTTGGGGTTTCCCTGGAATACTAATGGTGTCAGGGGAATAGGTAGCATTGACACAGATTCCTTGTCAAGTTGCTATTAGCAAACAAATGATTAGGTAGGTGTAACCACCCATGTATTAATAGTTAAAATAGTGTCTCAGAAAATGTCCTTGCCCAAAAGAGAGGATGGTGAATTAGTGAGTGACTTCCTATGTACAGATACTGGGAGTGGTCAGTCTTAGTGGGTAGAGTGCATGTTCAGTTCTCTGTGGTTTACAGAAAATGACTGATATCATTACCTAGCAAACAAGAAAATCACCTGTGTATGAGTCAAGACTCAATACATCACTCAGGTAAACCAAGTAAAACCTGTGATCTTGAGAGAAATACATCCCAGGCACAGTTTCTGTCTTTGCTGTCAATCAGGCCGTATGTGAATCTGTTCATTTTTCCAGGCTTCCAGAGTAAGATGGCAGTGCTAAAAGAGTCTGGGTAGAGGTTCACTGAATGCCTGTCTTACAGGGAATAAGGCCTATTTTTCAGGGAGAATTTGATGATTTCTTCCTTCATAAAATGGAAAATCTGGGTTTTCCTCTGCTGTCCTCTGCCTTTTTTTTTATACTTTATTTTTCACTCATTCTTTTATTGAGCCAACATTTGCTAAGGACAGTTACATTACCAGACCACTGTGCTAGTCACAGTGTTGTAATGATGATTGTGATAAAGATGAAACTCACCATTTGCCCTTTCCAAACTTCTAATCATGTACCTGCTTCTTCAGTATCAAGAATTCTTAACCTCAACTTGTAGATGGTCAATTCCTGAGGCAGCCTGAAAAATTGTACATTTGTGTGCATGCAGAGAAGACCCATAGCTTTCATCATATTTTGAAATGGGCCTAGGGAATTATCTTATAAAAGATAATTGTAATTATTGCTTCTGGTAATTTGAGTAGATAAGGGGACGTGTTTGATTAAATTGACAAATTACATCAGGTTACATCTACAAGCCAAAAGCTGACAAACTTCAGGCCCAAGGGAATGAACCAAACAGTTGTGCAAGTGTTTCTAACTTCTGCAGAGTAGAGAAAATCTTCTTTGCACATTTTGTTGGGCATCTGGAACTTTATATAAGAAATGATTGCTCAACACATTGCACATATAAATACTACAAAACAAAAGAATTTGATTCACCATCAGCCACTAATCTACTTTTTACAAATCTAGCTATTTTTTTTATTGCATAACTTTACTTTTGCTTTTTAGAAACTAGAATGTTCTCTGGAGTATAGGAACGTGTTTTACGACATTTTACCATTTAAGGGATATTCTTTGTTGTGACCTGTTTTAACTACTTAAACCATTGTCTTGATAGTAAAAGAGATTGCAATTTATAAAATTTCTTAAATTTTTTTAGCATTTTATTAATGTTACCTTATTTTAGTTTTGTGACAATCCTATTAGATAAGCACACATATTCCTACATTACAGATATGAAAATGTATGGTTAATTACAATCTATGTTCTTTGAAATTATTAGTTATGTTTGAATATTACATAAGCTAAGCTGTAGAAAGTGCTTTTATTAGTAAAATCTAAACGTAAAATTTGTTGAATTTGTATTTACTATATTAAATATAGTTAGCTTTAGTGCCTACAACAACCATGAGTTTTTAAATAGCTGTGTGTGAACACAATCTCTGACTAATAAATTTGTAGTCAGTGTTTCTTGTTGAAAATGTGTACCTTTTCCTGCCTTTGTTCTGTGAGATAAGAATGTTTCTAGAATCAGCAGTTATCTAACACGGTCTCATAAGAATAAATGGAAATACTAGTCACATTTTGAAGGAAATAAACAGTTAACAATGCTTTATATCATGAATATGAACTTGGAAGAACAAGTCTTTTTCGGAAGAATATGTGTCAGATGAAGAAACAGGCATTCAGAAAGTTATATAATTTGTCTATATTTACTCAGTTCATAAGCTAACCACCCAGGATTCCCATTTGTCTTTTTGATTTGAAAACCCATCCCACTACCCATGTTATTCTTTTAAGAACAAATTTGGAAGAAATACTCAAAAGCAAAGTTAACTACTTTGTCTCTCAAATTAGTTATCTGCCTGCTGGGTCACATGTTCTCTTGGAGACCAATCAATACTGGAAAGATAGTGCCAGGAAAACTGATAGAAACTGACAAAAGAAATGCCTGTTGCTGATTTGTTTCCCCATTTGTTCCCAGAGAGCCAATTTAATGGCTGCACAAGCGTTATCCAAATGTGAGGATAGGTTTAGGGTCACTAAAAATGAATAACACTATTAGTTCTGACTGAAGATAAGCAGAAAAAAGTTGGCAAGTATCTCTGCTCCTGTTATTCGCCTTTCAAAGTAATCAACCTGAAGTCATCCAAGCCTCAGTGAATTTCATCACTACCTTCAAAGAGGATTGCTGTTTGCAGAAGGTGATAACACTGTGACATCTTTGAAATGAACTTGAATAATTTTCTGAGGTTTGGCAGAGTCAGTAATTCCAAATTTGGGTCTCTTGAGTATGTTCTTTAGGTGGCTTAGTGTGTGTGTGTGTCCAGGTAGTGTAAATAAATAGATACATGCCATATAATAAGAGCTAATAGTCAATAAATACTGAATGCCTCTGGATGTTATATTTATGATCTCTAATCTTGATATTAAATCTGTAAGACATTATTACCCCAATTCTACAAATGAGGAAACTGAGTTTCATGAAAACTAAATAACATTTCCTAGATTAGTATAGTATTTTAGTTTACCGTGCTTCCTCAGACACCAACATGCATTATCTGATGTAGACACAGACACATCTAAACACACCTATGGATAATGTCGGGGATAGAATATCTGAATATCTATATCAGCCTTTCATTAGAATTGCTTGTAAAATAAGTAGCAGTACTATATCATAAAAATAATTTCTGTTTCATCAATTAATTTTGATTCAGTTAGTTTGTCTGAATCCATAGTACATTGGTGAAAAATGTCACTGTAAAATTATAGTGATTCATTTAACACAGAAAAGTTGAAAAAGCCATAAATTATCATAATAAAAATATAACTTCTCTGTGAACAAGTCTTTTTTTTTTTAAGGGCAAGAAGAGAGAAGGGCATTTTTGCCCTGTCATCTCTATGGTCACCACTGAAATGTAAAGGTGCTTATTTGACAGTTACACTGAGTTAATATCCTGCAGATGCTATGAAAGAACCTATGATTACATTTTCCTCTTTTATTTTTTAGAGAAATGTAGACAACTTTCATGTGTGAAATCAAATAATGGAGTGAAACTTTGTCTCAGAGATGTGAGCTGAGAAAGTATTTTAAACTCAAGGTTTTTAATTTTTCCCTATACATATGGCAAGACTGAGGACAAAAAAATCTCGAGCAGGGGAAGGGGAAAGATGGTACAATTTAGTCTATAGTGGACAAGTGTCAATTAGTGTGTTATTGTTACCAAAGGTACAACCTGCTTGATTATTAAGCACATGCAGTTTGGGTCCTTTACTTATGTGGTCAGTGGTGGAAAGATGTCTGCTTCCAATGCAAGCCATGGGTTCTTTAGGCTGATATGAATAGACTCTGCGTAACAAACCCAGGGGCATGAAGGGGTAACCTACAAAGCAGTGTGAGGATAACTGAGGGGAAATCCAGGAATTAATTCCTTGAGCAGCCAAGTGGGCTTCCTCCACCTTGCTTTTTTGGCTCCTCTGTTCTTTCTGAATAGAGAAGACCAGTATCCAACCCATGGGGAGTACAGTAGTTAGCTAGTGGCCCTACTTATTAATCCATCTTTAGTGGATAACTAATGTCTATACAAGAGTTAACTTGACTGTTATTTTTTGGTGAGAATTTTAAAACAAGACAAAACAAAAACACCCTGCCCAATTGGCACCTGAGTCTGTTGCTTATATCTCTGTTTTTCCAAATAATCAACATTTGATTCCTGGGAATAAATCTTAATTACTGTTACTACATATGAAATGCCAGACACAGCACCTACAGTATCTTACTCAATCTTCATAACATTCTTATGAGATAGGCACATATAATGCCACCTGGTGGTTAAGTGTGGACTTTGGAGTCCACTATGAAGTGAGTATCCTTTGGCAAGTGATTAAACTTTTTCTTTCTTTCTTTCTTTCTTTCTTTCTTTCTTTCTTTCTTTCTTTCTTTCAAGATTTATTTTATGGTTTTGAGAGAAGATGAGAGAGAGAGAGAGAGAGAGAGAGAGAGAGAGAGAGAGAGAGAGAGAGAGAGAGAGAGAGAGAGAAGGGGGAAGGACCCAGAGCAGTCTCCATGGTTGTACACCATTAGTTTTGTCACAGTTTCATTCCACACAGGTGGATGAGGGGCTTTGTGGGGTGGGAACTGAACCAGGGACCTCCCATATGAGAGGCAAGAACCTTTGCTGCTGAGCCATCTCAGAGGTTACCAGATGTGCTGCAGGTCAGCATATGGGTTTGCACAAGCCAGTGCTGGGAATGAAACCCTGGACCTCATGATTGCGAGGCAGGCGTTCAGCTGCTGAGCTATTTCAGCATCCTGTGA